>VDFB02359965.1:0-47136 GCA_007258455.2 Sequoia sempervirens
TAATGATATATTGAAGTTTTCAAATCTCAAAATCTTGAAAAGAGCATTCAAATTAGATTATGAAGCTTTAAATAAAATACTTATGCCCCAAAACTTGCCAAAAATAGTGTAATGGCTTTCAAGAGCATAGAGCACTTTGAAATCTTCAATTAAAAAAATGGGATGTCAATTGGGTACCCAAATCAATGGGTATAGCTTCCAAAGGTTGTGCATATTTTTCAAAAGTACCCATGAAAACCAAAATAAATGTGTTGCAAATTCAAATGATGGCTTTTTTTTGAAGATACGAAAAATATTTTTAAAATGAGAATATTAACTCAACATATCATAGAGGAAAAATCGGCATGATTTTTTAATTTTTCTATTTGTAATAATTCTCAAATTTGCAATGCCAAATTCAAGGAAATTATATGATGTAAAATCATTTTCATTTGTAAGAATTGGGATTTTTTGGAGAAAAAAATTGTAATGGAAAACTCAGATGAATCTTATTACATGGTTCTTGAAAGATAATAAAGTCTACAACTTTATTCTAGTGTGTATGTTATATGTATTTTACTCTCTGATAATGATATAAATACATGCTTATGAATCTAATTGTCTCATGCACTATATTGCATGTTCACATAAAGTAGATTCTCAAGTAAAAAAATTCTACTTGCACATTTGTTAAATAGGATTTGAGGGTTTGATTAGTTAATTTTCAAGGAGGTTGGTCAATCTTTTTAGATAGTAATTGGGATGTGCGGTGTTTGTGGATGATTGGCAAGTAGAATCCCGTTCAGTAAGTCAATAACAAGAGTTTATATTATTGTGAGGAAATAATAGATTATTGTTAAACCCCAAAGATTGAATGTCGAAATAATATTCATATTAGAATAGGCTTTAGACTTTGTTGTTCCAAGAAGTAGGCACCAATATTCTCCAATATCCGTACCCATTCATCTAAATATAAAAATGAAGAATAACACTTTGGTGTTCATTAATTTAGATGTTTTTAATATATTCATGCCCACCCATTAAAGGTATAAGGAAATTAATATTCTAAAATCATTTTTAAACCCTTGTATTTATATGAACCATTTATCTACTTTTTTCACTATAATAAACCCTTTCTTCTATAGATATCCAATGTTATCTCTCGTTCATCAACCTAACATCTTAATTGTTTAGATTATAAGGATTCACAACCTTTTAGAAATAACTAATAGGTTGGAGAACTAATGGACCCATCCTCTCAATACCTTCCTAAAAAACACTTAACATGAACTCAATGCCATACACATCACCGCAAACAGCTATATCAAAATGTCAAACCCACACCTCTACAAAGACAAATAGTCGTTACGACCCATAGGCACTCTCCCTCCTGGAGAAGGTAGTCCTCCAAACACTCCACCAATTCTCTTGCTTTTACTATGCAAGTAGGAATGACCTATCCATATGCAAGTCACACGTGTGCAACATGTACCTATCATTTTCAATTTACACAAAATAATGGCAAGTCCGGAGTACAATGACAAGTATGAGCCATCAAAATTGTTCCAAACATAGAGATTAACGACATCCTCTCAACACAAGAAAAACTCTCATTGTACTATGATCACATTACTTGATGATATATTTGACTTTTTTTGTTCTTTTGAAAGGGTTTCCCAAGATAAATTTTTGTGTCTCATATGTGTATGCAATTGTTTATGTTGCTGATTTAATTTGGATTATGTAACCATTTAGCATGGTTTTCCTATTAAGATTATCTATAATTCCTACACTTACAAGACATGATTTAATTTAGATTGTGTGACCATTTAACATATTTTTCCTCTTAAAATTATCTATAATTCCTACTCCCAATTACAACCATGCATGTAGGATGTTGGAATTGGAGGCATGAGTTAGGCACTCGATTTTGGGTCTATGGTTTTGACCCATGGTTTTGGCCTATACATCAAGTGCTTGGGTATGCTTTAAGACATGGTTTTTGAATCGCATGTACATGTGCTATTAAAATTGCTCCAAACATAGAGACTAAAGACATTCTCTCAACACAAGACAAACTCTCATTGTATTGTAATCACATTTCTTGATAGTATAATTGAGTTGTTTAATGTTCTTGTTGGGTTTTGTTCTAAAAAGGCTCCCCAAGATAAATTTGGCGTCTCATGTGCATGTAATTATTTGTGTTATTGACTTAATTTCAACATTGTAATCATTTAACATTGTTTTCCTCTTAAGAATACTTGTAATTCCTACAAACATGAGGCATTATTTAATTTAGATTGTGTAATCATTTAACATAGTTTTCCTCTAGTCGTTCATGACATCTAGTGTGATGGTTAAATCATGACATTGCATTGTTGTTGTCACTGTCCATTTTTTATGTTACTCTAAAAAGACTACATAAGGAACATTCGGGAAGGAATTAATCATGATTGAAGGTTTTTGGTTCAATTTCATGAGTGTCCTTTGACGACGAAATTGCAAGAGATAACGACTTATTCAGATATTTCAGTTATATGTATTCAAAGGTTAATATTGTTGTTCGAATGATTGGGTCTTCCAGTTTGAATGGTCCATATTGAACATTATTGCTGGGTGATTGACTACAGATGTAGGTAAAGAGGTATTCTTTATTGTTGTTGAAAATATCTCATATTAATTCAGTCCTGATATTGCAATTTATTCAAGAGTTGATTATATTCGGTTATATCAGTCAGTTTGGTGACTACTATTATAATCCAGTTTAAGCAATTCACAGTGGTATTGCTATAAATATCTCCTTTACGGGTTCATACACATTTCGGGCCGGAACGTTGTGATCAAATATATTATATAGTCGTTGATTAATTGATTACATCGCCACCATAAGGTTATTACTACTTATTGAAGGAGCCGGTACTAATAATATTCTGGCCATACCATTAATCATTGATATGTTTCTTGGAGAATAGTCGTATATTCCTGAGATCGATTGGAGAAGAGCATGGGTGATTTATAGAGTATTGGCCGGTTGATTATATTGCTCAGAGTGGGAAATAACCTATGCTCAGACCGGATCGATTGCATTCATTATATATTCCATTCAATTCATCCTATTCAGGGTTGGCGATTTCTATTACTCTGCGAGTGCTACATTGCGGGAGTCGGAATTGTAAATGAGGTTATATCATGTCTTTTGCACCGCAGTCTTGTAGCTATGATGGATCGCCCCTATTAATTATCATATTCATCATATTCATCATATTAATGAGATTATATCATGTCTTTTGCTAATTGGGCAGATTCATCATATTCGATTGCATGACACATTAGAAGATCTGTCTTATTTGCCAGCCGCCACTATATTATTGCTATTTGATGTCATTAATCATTATTGGTGATTGTTGTATGATCGAGTCATGAATAACCAAATGAGTTATGTTCGAATTTGTTGTTGATCGGCTATGTCCATTTGCTAAGGTGAACAAAGCATCGATTACATACTCTGAGGCAGACGTTTTTATCTCTGGTATTATATTCTGGTTGGTAGCTATGAGTTGGAGAATTCATAGATTATCTATACCTCCAAGCAATTAATTAATTAGCTAATGATATTAAAGGTATAATTAATTAAGTGGCATGTGTGAAGAGATACACCTCCTCACATCATGCCTACTCAAATGTTATATAAGGAGGTTCATAAATCATCCAAATGAGATAAAAGTTTTGCAATTTATATTCTCAAATTCAGATCAAGTGCTCTCAAGAGCCTACAATCAACCAAATATGGGTGGCATATTGATCACCCATTACAAGATTAATGGACGCATGAATAATCAGCAATAATCAGATACATCGTCAAGTAAGAATCGCATGAATAGAAGAATTAAAACAGGGACAACGATCTGATAGAGGTCTAAACCTCTTATACATTCAACGTGTGGTCTTAAATCCATAAACCAGAAATAACAATTATACCTTCTTATCAATTTTCCATTATTGAGCTAATAATCGGATTAGACTTCATTATTCAGAATTCATATCAGAAATATACAAGTTAATCAATTAAGTTAGAATAGTTGTTTAAGTGAATCAAGGGTTAGGGGAAGTCTACCATATATCATTTAATTTATGTAACAATTTTATCTGCATGCATATTACATTTGTAGATGAATGAATGGTATTTTGCAGCATGGGCATAAAGAATGTCTTATTTCAGTATATTAACAATAATAAATTATTGTAGAATCTTCATATTGCAACAAACTATCTTTAGTCTCAGACATTATGTATAATTTTGTGATTTTTATTATTTGACATGTTTACATTGTCAACTCAAATGCATTAAATTGTAAAAACCACTAATCTTGGGCAAGGGTTATTACAGCCACCAAAGTTCAAATCTTGTTGGGCCATTGCGATTGTGGGTATTGTGCCCTCATTGATCCAATGGGCTCACGGGCTTGACTCTTAGCATTACAAGTTGTGGGTGTTCATGCCCTTGTCTTCGTGCTCCAAGCCCTCATTGGGTCGATGTACTTGCAAGCTCTATGCACCCATTGGACTACTAGGCTCGCGAGTTTGGATTGTTTGTGTTAATGCAATGCATTCATGTCGTGGATGAGGTCCCCTATTTGAGGCCTCATCTAGCTTAGGCCAAGCTGAAAATTCCCGAGGTACCAATAAAAATAATTTTAAAAAAATAGTTGTCCTCTAAAGATTAACTAGTATTCCTACTCTCAATTACAACCATGCATGTAGGGCATTGGAATTGTAGACATGAATTGGGCACTCCATTTTGGGTCTATGGTTTTGGCCTATAAATCAAGATTAAAGGCAACCTCTCCTCACAAGGCAAACTCTCATTGTATATTTCTTGACAATATAATTGAGTTGTATTATATCCTTATTGAGTATTTTCGAAAAAGATTTCCTAAGATAAATTTGGTGTCTTGAATGCATATGCAATTGTTTACATTACTAATCCGATTTGGATTGTAACCATTTAGCATAGTTGTCCTTTTAAGATTATATATAATTCCTACATTCATGACAAATGTTGAAGATAAAGGCAATGTTGTGATTGTCAAGGTGGTCTTTGTCATTTGATACTCAACAAATGTGTGCATGTTCTATGGATAAGGAGGACAATTGTGAAAAGGAATCTCATCAAGGCATTGGATTGGTGGTTGAAGGGAGAGGCAATAATTTTCCTTAAAGCATAGTCAGATTTGTTCCCTTTCCATAAAAGCATGGCCATGCTCTTTGAACTCATGGGTCTTCCAAATGGCTCATTGTTAGAAGAATATATGATCTTGGTTCTTATCTACAGCAAGACATGGGAGGAACACCTCAAACACATTGAGGAAGTCCTAAACATTTTGGAACAAGAATCCTTGTATGCTAAAGCCTGAAAATGCGAGTTTGGCCTGGAAGAGATCCTTTACCTAGGTCACAAGATCAATGCACAAGGAGTAAGTGTAGATGAGGAAAAAATTACAGCAATTAGTGAATGGCCAAGACCCAAAACCCTAACACAACTAAGGGGCTTCGTGGGACTATGCAGTTACTATAGACGCTTTGTGAAGGGATTCTCCAAAATTGCCACCCCACTCACAAATCTACCCAAAAGGGGAGCCTTTGTTTGGAGTGAAATGTCTCAACAAGCTTTCAAAAAACTAAAAGAAGCAAATGAGCTCATGCCCTATTTTAGCCATCCCTGATTTCACACTACCCTTCGAACTGCAATGTGATGCCTCCAAAGAAGGGATTGGAGCAATCCTTATGCAAAATAAACATCCCATTGCATTTAAAAGTTGCAAGCTCATCGAGACTAAAAGACACTATTCAATCTATGATAAAGAGATGTTAGTTATCATGCATTCCTTAGCAAAGTTTTGTCAATATTTGGTTTGCGGAAGATTCAATGTTAAAACAAATCACAACAGCCTGAGGTACTTCATGTTGGATCTCAGTTGTGATCATATAGTTTGTCCTTGATGTCAAAATCCCTTTCAGTTGGTTCTCTTTGGTGATCAGTCTTTGTTTGGATCCTTATGATTTATATTGGCACTTCAGAATGTTATTTGTTATGATTCTAATTGATGATGTTGAGACATCTTTGACTGATAGAGTTTGAAAGATGGTTTCTTTGTCAGAATGGTTCTCCTTGCATATCACAGGCCTTGGTTGTTCCTCTCTCAAGCATACTCATATTGGAGTGAAAATGGTAGTCTCCTCGATCCACTTTGAAATGTCTGAGTTGCCTATCGGCAAGACATTTCAGTTGTCATGGCGATTGAATTTAACATACAGGTTGCTTTCGGCGTAACATTAGCGTTGTCTTGGCGACCAGCTCAAGAAAGGTTATTTCGGCAAAACTTGCCTCTAGTTTCGGCAATAGAAAAGTGTTCTCTATCGACATAAGTTATCCCATCGGTATGATTTCACAACGAGATTGCAATGTTACACCGATCGATGGTGAATGGAAGTCTATCGGCAAGAGCTTAAGGTTTCGGTATAATGTCGTAGTGAATTCAAGTGTGTCTCACCGACCGTATTCATATGAAGACTTATCAGTAAAGCTAATGGCTATCGATGTAATGTCTTGGCGAATACGATTTGTTACACCGACCGAAAACATAAAGGTAATCTCTTCGATAAGAGCTAGGGTTTTCAGCGAGAGGTCTCGGCGAGTGACCTTCGGTCTCGCCAATGAAACATAAAGAGACTTCGTCGGCATAAGATCTGGATTGTCTCAGCAACATCAGATGAATGGATAAAACATTTTGGTAAGACTCATGAGTTTCGTTGTAGAGTCTCAGCGAACCCGTCAAGTCTTGGCAACTAAGTCTAATGAGGGGCTTTCGGTGAAAGGTTTGTCTTATTTCAGCGACACACAAGTGGATGAAGACTTTCGGAAAGACATAGTGTCTCTACAAGAGGTCTCCCCGACTTTGATATGTCTCGTCGATGGAATTCAAAAGGACTTTATCGGTGTGAGATTTGTTCTCTCTTGGCGATCTGAGGTGAATTTGGGGTGTTTCGGTATAACGAAGATATCTATTTGAGGTCTCCCCGAAAGCGTTATGTCATGGCGACAGGAATGAAAACGTGAGCTTTCGGTAAGACACAGGATGCTCTATGAGATGTCACCCCGACTACACATTGTCTTGGCGAAGGCGGATGAAGGACACATCTCGGTGTAAGTGTGCTCTTGTCTTGGCGACTTGGAAATGATAAAGACTTTCGATATGATTCAAGCTTTCTAAGAGAGGTCTCCCCGATGACGATAAGCTATAGCGACAAATACAAGTTAGAAGGTGCGTCGACAAGAAAAACATTATGTTACAGCGACTTATAAATAATAAAGTCTTTCGATGAAATACAGTGAAATCTACAAAGCGTCTCCCCGACTGCAGGATGTCACAGCGACAGATAGAAGGATGCATTCGGTGAGAAAATCTTTAGGCTACAGCGACAGCGAATGAACAATAATCTAAGGAAGCCTATCAATGAGACATGATGTATTTGTTATGCGTTCTTCTTGACTCTAATGGCTCTTGGCGAAAGCAATATCTAAAGGGATTGTCTGGCGATTTAATTGCCTTCGGCAAAACTATGTGGTTGTCTCAGTGAATAGTTACGAAGGCTCAAAACTCTGTGGTCGTCATATTGGATTGGCATCAAATCTCAGAACGGTTACATAATAGGATATTCATCGAGTTTCTTTTTGAGCTATTGCATTTTTTATTTAATGAATTTTTCTAAGTATAGTTGCATGCAGACTTCTTTGGTTGGTATCGAATCTCTGGAAAATATTCTCTGAGATTTCAGAGGATATGATTTTATGTTTGTGGGCTGTCATGACTTTGATGAAAATCTTTCAGTTACAATTTGAAGTCTCCTGATTCAGCGCAGAAATTAAAAGCTCTATGGATAGGCGTTTCTCTGATTTTTACAATAATCTACAGATCATTATGAATCAGCTTTATATTCAAAAATCAGTAAGACAATTTGAGAATCTAGTGAAAAATGCTTGTTGAAGATCTCTTCGTAACTGACACACTTGGAATGTATATAAAACCAATGTTGAAAATAGTGAAGATGCTATTGGCCTATAATTCTGAGAGATAGTTAATTTGGCTGTAATCAAGAGAGGGAACTAGATGTAATACTGGGACATTGCTCCTAGAGTATTAGAAGCAGAGTGTTATGAACTTAATTGTAAACAGAGAGATCCTCTGATATATTTTTATTGTAATTCTATAATCTGAGTAAGGGGTTGGTGCTCCTTGAGATTGGTGTCTCTAAATGAGGGGTTGGTGCTCCTTGAGTTGGTGCTCAGAAATTTAGCCTATAAGGCATTGTTAAAAGTGGTTTTTGAAGATTAAGCCAGTAAGGCAGTTTAGGAGTGGTTTTCTACGGAGGGGTTTTCTATAAACCAAAATCTTTTTATTATCTCTTAGTTCTTCACATGTATCTCTACTTTTTACATGTTGTTGTTCACCATTCTTTATTTAGGTTTAATACTCAATTACATTTTTATGAATGATTACATTCAACTCATGATACATTAATCGAAATAATATTGAATCCAAATGCGAGCTATGTTTTGAATATATGTGAAAATTGGTCAAATCTGTTAAGACAGTTCTACCTCTCAGTGTCATTTTAACTCCAACAATTGGTATCAGAGCGTAGGGGTCCTCTAATTGACCAGTGTTATTCACCTTGGATTGATTCTGGTTTTGGGAGTCTATTATGGTAATATATTTTACCACTATGGAATCTAGAATGAGGTATGGCATCTTGCATTTACTTTTGGTGGTATAAGATGTTAAGAAATGTTTTTGTTTGGTCTAGTGGTTGAAAGTTTTCAGAAGTTTTTGGAATGACAGTGCACTTTGTTTTTAAATGAACCCTTTGGTTGCTTGGGTTTTGGAAATAATGGTATGTCCTTATGACATCTTTGAGCGATGTGGAGATATATAGGTGAGTTCCTCAACATATTAAAGTTAAGAAAACCTTTGTTTTTGAAGTGAGTAAAGTTGTGCTGTTATAGAATGATACTCTATCTTGCATTGGTGATGTGAAGTTAAACAATATGTTTGTTGCACTATTGCTCTATTTGCAGCCGGTTCTTATGGTACTTAGTTGGCTTCTCTGTTGTGTTTTCTGGCATTCCACATTCTTCTCCTCTATCCTTTGTCATTGAGGCAAAAAGGGGGAGAGTCATTTGTGTTTTGCCATCAAGGACAAAGGGGGAGTTTGTTGGATCTCAGTTGTGATCATATAGTTTGTCCTTGATTTCAAAATCCCTTTCAGTTGGTTCTCTTTGGTGATCAGTCTCTGTTTGGATCCTTATGATTTATATTGGCACTTCAGAATGTTATTTGTTATGATTCCTAGTGATATTTGGGAAGACATCTTTAGTGATAGAAGTTTGAAAGATGGTTTCTTTGTCAGTGGTTCTCCTTACATATCAAGACCTTAGTTGTTTTCTCTCTCAAAACACCTCATATAGGTGAAAATGTGAGTCCTCCTCGTCCACTGATGTCTGAAGTTACTATAAACAAGACATTTCAAGATTGTCATCATGGAATTGAATTTAACATGAGTTGCTAAGTACATTAAGCGTTGTCTTGGCGACCGCTCAAGAAAGTTATTGACAAGAACTACCCCTCTGGTTTGGTGAAACAGAAAAGATGTTCTCTATCGGCATAAGTTATCCAAATTGTAATGATTTCCATTGAAAATTACATGTTATATTGATGGTAGATGAAGTCTATATTGAGAGCTTAAGGTTTCGGTATAATGTCGTAGCAAATTCAAGTGTGTCTCACCGACCGTATTCATATGAAGAATTATTGGTAAAGCTAATGGCTATCGATGTAATGTCTTGGTGAATACGATTTGTTACACCGACTAAAAACATAAAGGTAATCTCTTCGATAAGAGCTAGGGTTTTCGGCGAGTGACCTTCGGTCTCGCCGATGAAACATAAAGAGACTTCGTCGGCATAAGATCTGGATTGTCTCAGCGACATCGGATGAATGGATAAAACATTTTGGTAAGACTCATGAGTTTCATTGTAGAGTCTCAGCGAACTTGTCAAGTCTTGGCGACTAAGTCTAATGAGGGGCTTTCGATGAAAGGTTTGTCTTGTCTCAGCGACACACAAGTGGATGAAGACTTTCGGAAAGACATGGTGTGCTCTACAAGAGATCTCCCCGACTTTGATATGTCTCACCAATTGAATTCAAAAGGACTTTATCGGTGTGAGATTTATTCTCTCTTGGCGATCTGAGGTGAATTCGGGGTGTTTCGGTATAATGAAGATATCTATATGAGGTCTCCCCGAAAGCGTTATGTCATGGCGATAGGAATGAAAACGTGAGCTTTCGGTAAGACACAAGATGCTCTATGAGATGTCACCCCGACTACACATTGTCTTGGCTAAGGCGGATGAAGGACACATCTCGGTGTAAGTGTGCTCTTGTCTTGGCGACTTGGAAATGAAATAAGAACTGATATAGTCTCAGCTTTCTAGAGGAGTCTCTGATGTGTTATGACAAATACAAGAAGTTAGAAGATTAAAATTATTAGAAAAACATTGTATTTATAAATAATAAGTCTTTAGGGTGGAAACAAGTAATCTACAGCGTCTCCCAGTACAGAATGTCTGACAGAGATAGGATGCATTCAGTGAAAATGTTAGGCTGTAGAATGAGCAAGCAATCTGGGAAACTATCGATGAGACCTTGATGTATTAGTTATGTGTTCTTCCCAGAACTCCTAATAGCTCTTGAAAGCTGATATCTAAAGGATTAGATTTAGGCTGCCTTGAAATTATGTGGTTAAATGCAAACCAAATAGTTGAAGAGCTCAAAACTCTGTAGTGCGTCATATTGGATTATCAAATCTGAGCTTAGGATTCTACCTGGGATATTCATGGGTTTCTTTTTTAATTTATTTGCGTTTTTGATTTAATGAATTTTCTAAGTATAGTTGCATGTAGACTTCTTTGGTTGGTATCGAATCTCTGGAAAATATTCTCCGAGATTTTAGAGGATATGATTTTCTATTTGTGGGCTGTCATGACTTTGATGAAAATCTTGCAGTTACAATTTGAAGTCTCTTGATTCAGCGCAGAAATTAAAAGCTCTATAGATAGGCATTTCTCTGATTTTTACCATAATCTACAGATCATTATGAATCAGCTTTATATTCAAAAATGGAGTGGAACAATTTGAGAATCGGTGAAAAGCGGCTTGTTGAAGGTCTTAATGTGACTGCTTGGAATGTATATATATAAATAATGTTGAAAATATTGAAGATGTTATTGTACGTAATTACAGGAATGGATTAACAAATAAATTGGGGTAATCCAGAGAGGAACTAGATGTATCTTTGGGACATTATCCTAAGTCATGAAATGAGAATGTTATGAACAATGAAAATAGAGAGATCCTGATATATTTTATTGTAATTAATAATCTGATATTAAGGTTGGTGCTCCTTGAGATTGGTGTCTCTAATGGGGGTTGGTGCTCCTTAGGTTGGTGCTCAAAATTTAGCCTATAAGGCATTGTTAACAGTGGTTTTGAAGATTAAGCCAGTAAGGCAATTTAGGAGTGGTTTTTCTACCCCAGGAGGGTTTTCCACTCGGCAAATCTTTTGTATCTTGGTTCTTCTGTGTGCTCTCTACTTTTCTGTGTTGTTTCTGTTCACTGTTGGGTTTATTACTTTTTCTCAATTCTGTTTATGAATGATTACATTCAACTCATGAATGCATTAATCAGAATAATATTGAGATCAAATCTGAGCTATGTTTTGAATATGTGAAAATTGGTCAAATATGTTAAGACACTAATTCACCCCCCCCTCTCAGTGTCATTTTAACTCCAACACTTCATGAATCAAAAGGACCTAAATTACAGACGACAAAAGAGGGTATGCAAGATACAAGCTTATGGTTTTGATATTGAATTCATGAAAGGGACAAATAATACTGTGGCATATGCTTTATCAAGACGACCCTACTTGAACACCCTAACAAGTATAGTCGCGGATTAGAAGAATGATATCATTGCAGAATATGTCAAAGACCCTCAGGCTAATAATATCCTTGAGGGAAAATTACCCAATGAAGAGTACAAAGTAGTGAAGAGCTTATCCTATATAAGAATAGGATATTCTTTGTGCCCAACTCAAAAATGAAGGGAAAAATCCTTAAGGAATACCATGACAATCCATTAGCAGGCCACCAAGGGTACTATAAAACCTACAAACAAGGGAGAGACACTCGTGGAAAGGCCTCAAGAAAGATGTACTTAAACACATACAGGAATGTATGACCTGTCAAAGAAACAAAACTAAGCAAAGTCATCCAACAAGACTTATACAACCTTTTCCCATTCCAAATCAAAAAATGGGAAAGTATCTCAATGAACTTCATAACAGGATTGCCCAAAGTTCAAGGGAAGGATTGCATTTATGTAGTAGTAGATCGCCTCACCAAGTATGCCCACTTCTTTGCAATATCTACAAAGTATCGGGCTCCCCAAGTAGCGGAAGTATTCTTTAAAGGGATCTTTAGATTACATGGTCTACCAAGAAATATAGTCAACGACCAAGATAGTCGATTCCTTAGCCAATTTTGGCAAGAACTCTTCCGCTTAGTAATCTTACACTCAATACAAGTTACCACCCTCAAACAGATGGACAAACAGAAATCGTTAACAAGTGGTTAGAGGGATATTTGAGGAATTACATCACTGGCCAACAAAATGCATGGGTAAGATGTTCACATCTTGGTGAGTATTGCTACAACACTACTCAGCACATGTCAATCAAGATGATTCTGTTCAAAGCATTGTATGGTTATGAACCAACCTCTTTCAAAAGTTTGATTTCATAAGAAAGTTGAGTACCAAGGGCAAAGGATTTTGTGCAACAGAATATGGATATTATGAACAACCTCAAGGACAATTTGCATCAAGCACAAAATCAGAAAAAGATCTATGTTGATAGGAACCGCACTGAGAGGATATTCAAAGTTGGAGAGTTAGTGTTCTTACAACTACAGCCATATAAACAGTCATCCATCAAAATAAGCGGAATAGAAAAACTTAAGACCCAATTTTATGGGCCTTATAAGATCTTAAGGAAGATCGGTGAAGTGGCATACAAATTGGAATTAACTAAGAATAGTCGTATTCACATCTTTCATGTGTCCAAATTGAAGGTGTTAGGGCAGCAAGTCACCCCATGTTTAGAGTTATCCCCACTTGATGATGAGGGAAAACTAATTTTGGAACTTTAAGCGGTTCTCAACATGAGATAGCAGCAACTACGGCATAAGATTGTCCTTGATTTTTTTATCAAATGGAAGGGCTTACCCGAGAAAGATGCTACATGGAAAGGAGAAGAGACCTTCAACCATCCAAATCTAAAATTGCTTGAGGGCAAGCAAACTTAGAAGGGGAGGACTATCATGGCCCCGCAAAGATAAACCAGATCGCTGGAATCCAATCGCTCAAGTAGGAGTCAACCTGCATCAACAAGAAGTCAATCAATTAATATTAAAAGATAAATAATTATCATACAACGAACTAAGGAAGGCACGATGATTAAACAAGGATAATATTAATGCAATTAATTATCCTAAAGGAGGCAATGATTAGTCAAAGTAAGAGATGTGTCTTTTAAATAGAAACATGATATGAAGAGGCATGTCCATCCCGAGGGAGAAGTATAAGAGCGGGCCATTTGAATGCAAGGAGGGCATTGATCATTGGAGAAAGATACATCGGAGGAAAGCAAGAGCACGACAGGTGAAAGAGGACCCATGTAATCCACACAACAAACTGTTATATCATAAATATATCCAACATCAAGAGATATCAAAAATATATACAGAATCAGGAATAAAATAGATATAAGCATATAATCAGGTGCATTTTTGCTATCTATTATCCCACATTTATATAGACATGATCCTGCATAATAAAGGAACATTAGATGTGTAATTTCTGCAAGTAATTATATATATGTATATTAGTCATAAGTTTATAAAGAAAGATTTCTTATAATCAGAATTACATTGATTGTCTGAAACCCACCCTGTGGGAAGGGCCAAGGGTGAAGTGGTAGAGGCCAGAAGCCCACTTGCGACCTCCACCCAATTCCTCAAGAAGGAAGGACCAGGGATGGAGTGGTAGGATCCAGAAATCCCACTGGCGACTTCCTCCCAATCCCACAGGATGGCAAGTGTCTTTAGGGGTTGTGACACTGATGGGGAAAGCAAGTACAAGTCGCCAAGGGGGAGGGTTGTGGTATACACCCTCTTAGGCTTGGCATATGGCTTCAAGCAAACCCATCATGTCCCTTCTCCTAGTTTCCTAATATGTTGCATTATTGATAATCTTTGAATGTGATGCAATTGTCTAATACTAACAAGTATATATACATATTGGTGAATGTTTTTTATTATGGAACAAACAGGTTTTTGATTGTTGGTGAATGTTGTTCATGTGGTGAATGCAGGGTTCAATTCAAGATTACATCGTTAAGGAGATATTTATTTGATAAGGTCAAAACCCTAACTCTAATTTGTGTAATTTGTAATCAATCAAGTGAATACTAGGGCAAATTAGGATAAGGGACATTACATGGTTGAAGGGAGAGGTAATAATTTTCCTTAGAGCATAGTCAGATTTTGTCCCTTTCCATAAAAGCATGGCCATGCTCTTTGAACTCATGGGTCTTCCAAATGGCTCATTGTTAGAGGAATATATGATCTTGGTTCTATCAAGAATTTTTTATGCTACTCAAATACTTGCTTATAATTAGGCCATCCCCATACCAACAATATACATGATCAACTTGCCAATTTTGAGAACAATAGGGAATTATCATATTATTCCATGTTATGTCATTTGTGTATCAATACTTAGATGTACTGCTTGGTTTGAAAATAAATCATAGGCAAGGCATAATGATTCATATGGCTTCTACTAAATCATGTTAGTCCTAAGTTGAAAAAGCATGATCTGCACGTAAAACAATTTTCTTGTGAAGATGCATATCTTGTTGAGATAGTGATAAAATGTAGCACCGACATGGTGCCACTAACTAAAAGCATTAGCTAAATTTTTCTTTTCAAACATAACAGTAACAACATATTCGTACTCAAGAAGCATTCAATAAGTGTATAGTGATTATGTGTGTCAATATTCTATTAGCTCTCAATATCTCTAAGAGATGCCTTGTTTGCAAAATTCAACTTCAATGCACATAGAACTCGTACAAACTTCGCCGACCAATCAAGAAGGCCCAAAATCCTACAAAATGACTATTAGTTCACTCAACGTGGATGCCTGATGCAAAAGTTACACAAGGAAAAATCAAAATTCTAAAAACGGCTAAGTACTGCCCACATTGGATTTTGAAAACTATCTCCTAAATAGTGATTCCTATTAAGTTGAGATCACTTTCAAAGGGCATAGAGTGACCGTAATTTATTGTACTTGTTGAAGTAAATTTAAATTAATATTTATTTAAGAAATGCAAGAGACAAAACATGGCTTGCAGGTCACTTGAGTTGAGAATCCGTGTGAATATTACATCCTACTTACTTTTCAGCCAAGATGCTTCTAGTATATCACTTCATATATCCATAAATTTTCATCCAAAGATCAGGTCATGTCATGGTGCAAATCGCATTTCAAAAACATGAAAACAACATTTTTCAAAGAGCTAAAAGTTCAAGACAGAAAAATGTGCAAACTGGTTCAAAAATAACATGTGTGTTGTGAATTTGAGAGGGAAATTGTTTGTAGTCCAATGTAACATTCCCATGAATTTTCAGGGCAGATGTAAATTGTTCGCTTCCAGTTCCAATTCTACTAAAAGTTGTCCTTTCTCTTTCAATAGCTGTGAGTTATAAAGCTGAAGCTTCAAGGCATGAAGACGAATACCAATCTTGGCTTAACTAACATTCTCATAAATTTTAAGCTACTGGTTCCAAGTACTTTTCACGCAGGTTTTAGAATGAACTTTTCCTTTTTTCTCAAAACAGTGAGTTATACTAGAAGGGGTGTGAATTGGATGGCGGAGTTACAAAGTCTGAGGAGAAAATGTGTAATTTAACCTAACTTAGTTCCATGCTAATACTTAGATCCATCTCATGAGACATATTCTCACTATTTGAGTTTTACTACCAATTTCTCTCTATTCTAAAAAGCTAAGAAGGGTATGAGAAGGGTCCAAATCTTAAGTCCACAGATGAAATGTGTGTTCTGGTCTAACTAAGCTTCAAACAAACTTTTCAGGGTTGTAATATCAAGCTGTCTTGGCCCAGTTCAAGAAATACTATGAAATTGCACACATTTTGTACTAAAAAATTAGTCTGCTTGCAACAAAAGTTTCAATCCAGTAACCAAAGGGTTTGCCCAAAGGACTAAAACATAACTTTTGTAGGACAAATGAGCATGATATGTTTCCATCTTCTCATCTGGACCTTCAGATTCAATTTCGCACTCTCTGTGTTGCTTTAAGCAAATGTGAAAGGGAAATAAGTTGCCCAAAAACATTTCATAGTTTTTCAGCTCAATAATCACTTTAAGCCATGAAAAGAGAGAATATTTGCATCATGGAGAAGGTTATTATTTTGAAAAGTTTCAAGTGTGGGGTTCGAACTGAGAGATCGCTACAAAGATCCCATCTTTACAGGTCTTCCTACTTACACGGTTACACCCAACCATTGTAATCTACTGATAAGGTTTTCAAGATACCATCATGCTTCTCACCTTCTAATCATATGTCAAAACAAAAAAAGTTGTGAATTTCTATTACATCTTATCCTTAAAACTAGAACCCATCTTTCATTGGTCAAAGCATGTTATCAGAGTTGCAAACAAGGCAAGAAATAAAGGTGCAACACACATCTACACTTTGTGAACTACCATTGCAGCATTCATTACACATAGTCAATGCAAAAGCTATGAATTTTACATCAAGACACCTTATATGGCCATAGGAGACTTGCATAATGTGAGACAGAAAAACCGAGGAGACAATCTCTTTTGAAGAGTTGCAATTAACATTTTCTTCGATAATCTATGAACAAGAAGAGTTGTGAACTTATTACAAAACAGGAATGAACGCAAAGATTCCAACCTACATCCCCTCAATTAAAACTTATTCTTGTAGCCAAACTTGGAGCCCACTAACCCTTTTTTTATGGGTAGTCCTATGAGCTGCGAACTATGCTCAGAACTCTACATTACTAACATCAGAAAGAAGAAAATGGACTACCTACTAACTACTACATACTCTTCATAGCTCTTAGTCTAGAAACTTAATACTACCATATATTTATCTAACTTTAAAGGTCTCCAACTAAAAACTGAACCAAACCATTCACCATACAGGTTGTGAATATGATATTCAATGCCATTCTCCTGAAGGAACCAAGAGACATTCCAGCTGACAGCATAAACTATTATTACTAATTGGAAAACAAAGTTGTTTGCTAAAAGTGACAATTTTCGGACATAGTTATATTCTTTCCTTTCATTCAAACAACAATAACCGATAACATATGAGAAAAGATAGGGGTTGAGAATTGTACACCAAAAACCTAGTGGCTGGAGTTGTGAATACACCCTTTTATACATGCCAACATTATGAGGTATGTGATGTGCTCCACCCAGCCATCCTCATAACAAATGCTGGGGTCCATAAGGGATGAAGATTTCTCAACTTTGAATCCTTAAACGTGATGTTATACAAAACTCAACCCAAGATTTTCACACAAACCAATGCCAATTGTAAATCTGCACTCACATAAATTTGATTTTTCAATGTCAAACAGGTTTTCAATTAGTAGGACCACTTGATTCTCATATTGGAGACCAAGGTTCAATTCCCCCCCCAAAGACATCTTAGTACTGGTGGGTGTGCTGGAGTTATAATTGTGCTCTAGTGGTAGTGTGTGGTAGGCCTGCAGGTGATGATGGATGAAAAAGGAGTAGTTGCCCTACAGGAGGAGATGAAAGAAGCAGGCATTCAACTTACAGGAGCAAAAGGATGGGAAAGATGAAAATGATTGCATGAGGAGACAAGAGGTGAGAAGAAGGTGAGGCATTCAATCCATGGGAGCGCAGGTAGGAGAATTGTAAGTCCAGCAGTATCCCCACTAGGAAAGCATCGGATAAAACCACTAACTCCACTTGTTGTAAATGGTGGGGCCCCATTACTAACCCTCACTACATAATCTAAAAAATTAAACTTTGATTTTTCCATGCCTTGTGTTTGCAAAGGTTTAGAGAGAAAAGCTGGGAAAGTTAAATATAAGCATACTCTATATAACGGCTGAAATAAGATTGTGCTCATAAAGGAGCCAAGAAAATGAAGAAACATTCATAGTTCGTAAACAGTAAAGAGGTGGCCCAACTAACTCACAAACATGTGTAAAATAAAAGCTAGCACACTCATCCCACTCATATTACCTGCACAAGTTATTATATAGACAACACAAGAATTTCCCAATACTCCTATGCGAGAAAGTTATGGAGCTGCAGTTGGAAATTTTCCCCTTTCCATTCTCAACAATAAATCTTCAACTTAGTGATAAAATAAAACCCCTACTCTCCCATCTAATGCCCATAAATGCATTGGTTGAGACTATTCACCCTCACACCTAACAAGGTCTTGAAACAGTGTGTATACATTAAACTTCAGCTTTTTTTTTTAATATAATGAAAATAAGAATGCATAGTTTATGTTCTATTTTATGCTCTCTTCTCTCTATTAGCCCATTCTTCTCAAACAGAAGGAACAACTAAATGACAGAAGAGCAAAATCAGCAGCAACAAGACACTTCCACAAAGATGGAACAATTAAAACAACAACATAACAGAAATATACCTTTGAGAAAATTGGTTTTTAGTTGGTATGAGTTTTCTACAGTCCATGAAGTTAATTAGAGAGATTTTTTGGATTAAACTGTGTATGCTTTTCAATCAACATTTAATCCAAAAACTTGCTCTAATTAAAATTGGTTTTTAACAAGATTTGTGAAGTGTTGGAAAGGATGGAGGCACTTACAAACTGTTGCCACCCAATGGACTGCATATAAGCTCTCTTTTCTTCACTCTAAAAACTATAAGTGCTCTGTTTCCTAGCCCCAAACTGCTTTACAACTCTCCAACTTCGTACCCTTATATGCCTAACGGACTGGTGATAAATAAATCCTTCTCACATCTTCTTTTGTTTTTATCTTTTTGTTCCACTGTCCACTTCATAGGAAAACAAAATCTCTTTGATAAAAACACGATTCCATTCAATCAATTCTAGTATGAACTTGACTGACAATTCCATACTCGTTCAGACCAGATTTTCTCTTTTAAGAAATATCATTTGCTAATGGTTTATCTCTGACTTCTTTCTACCATGGACATCGTCTTCTATTCCATTGAAGGAGTGATATGTTCATTATGTGTAAGTCAGACTTGTTCTTTGCCTTTTCTCATATGTAGCTTTTCAAATCCTCAGCCTTGTATTCCATTTTATCAAGCCATCGTGCCATGTCATCAGTTTTCATTCAACTCCATCAACCAACTTTGACCAAAATTGATTTATTGTAAAAAAATAATGTGTTTACAGTCATTAAAAAGCAATATCTGCAATGGATCCAAGTACTGTCCTCTCTATCTCAAAGTTCATTTATCTCTGGAATAAACCTCCCTGTCAAGTGGGTTAACCTAGTCACTTGATGTTCTCATTGAAGCTTACACCTTATTTTTAATGCAACTTGAAGGCTCATTTTTTAAAAATGACAAATAAGCTAAATTGCAGATGTCGATTGTCAAAAAGAAAAGAGGAAGAAGTAACTATAGGAACTGGTCCTGATAGAGGAAAAGGAAAAAGTGACAGATTTTACCCTGGTTGAACATGCATCACTATTAGACTATGATCAAAACAGTCCCTTTCAGAATTGGTGTGCAGAATGTGTACAACTTCAGTCAAACATGTCACAGAAACAACAAAGACTGGACCTGCAGGGCCTGTGAGCTCAAAACGTGTCCAAAAGATTTATTTTGGTTTTTGAGCTTCCTTCTTCAGCTCCTATTTAACTCATCTTGTCATAAAAACTCCAAGAGAGGTCATTGTATTGGGATTTTTCCTTAGTGTTTGCTATGAAAGTTGGTATGCTTGTTGCTGGCAGCCTATGAATCTTAAAGAGTTGTAGCTGGGTTTAAAGAGTGTAAAAGCATTGGAGAGCTTGTATGGTGTAACTGTAGTACATTGCTATTGTAGGCAAAAGGAGGTCCCGGTAAGCCTTGTTTTTGGCAAGAAAACATTGTAACAGCTTGTCAGTTAGTGACTTGAAGAGGAATAATACCTCAATTTTTTTAGATTTTTTCTCCATTTCGAGTTTTCTGTGTCACATTAGTGGTATTTCTCATTTTAAATATTGCTTTATTCTCTTTTCTTGTAGGTACATACTTTATTACCTTATTCTATGCTCTGAGATGCAATTGTAGGGACTGTTTTACTATGTTTCCACATTATGAACAGCAACTTATGCAATCAAGTTCCATTAGGGAAGTATAGGATCTGTTGTAATGAACTATATAGTGGGATATCAACACTGGTTTTCAGGGCAGATTGGTATCAGAGAAGGATTTCTTGGCTTTTGTGATTGTTTGTTTGTGTGACCAGTTTTACAGATTGATGCCCATTATCAGATTAGCTAGTTCAAACCGGAACTTAAATTCAGTTCCTTTGCAACAAGGGAAAGAATCCAACGATTGGATAAGAAATGGTAGAGATATCGCACATGATGATGCAACACCTCTTGGGGATGAAGAGAGATTCCTCAAGTAAGAAGACATAGTGAACAATTCAAGTCTATAGGGAGCCTAGAAAATATCATGGTGACACTCATGAGAAAAATAGGACTGTCTCTTGAGAATTCCAAAGCTAAGGACCATACGTTTTATGATGAGAAGATGCAGTCCCGTGGTGAACAAAGACTTCCTGCAACCCCTTTTTGCAAAGCTGAGACAAAGATAAAGACACCATCAGATGATGGAGAGGTTTGATGCAGAAAAGCTTGACCATTGACTCACCCAGCTTAAGGTATACTTCTGCATGCATCATATTAGTGAAGAACAACAAATTTCCTTTGCTCAATTAAGATCAGCAAAGCATGCTCTTGGTTCAAAACTAATTCTCATTCTTTGGCTTTAAGACAGTTAGCATTCATTTGTTCCTGGGTGAATATAAGAGGCTATCCCATTCGTCATCATGAAGAGAGGTCTATTGAGTGGCAATTTATAAGCAACAAAAAGGACAAAGTGTGCAAGAGTACACAAGTGACTTTCAAAAGGGTTATCCAAATGAATAAAGATGTGCAAGATGATATTCAAATGAAATACACAAGATCAGCATAGTCATCTAAAGAGGCCCAAGTTGCTTTCAAAGCCTAAGGATGATGCATGTTCCTATGCTCGTTATATTAAAATGGACAGGAAACGAGTCCATCCTCTTCTTCAAAGGCACAAGGGCAGCAAGGTGGCTCAAAGGCCAAAGGTAAAGACAAAGGGGAAAGTGAACTTGGGGTTGTTACCACTACTAAATCTGACAAACATTCTATCCATTGTGATATTAGTGGTCATACAAATGTAACATGATAGAAGATACAACTGAAGTTGCGCTTCTGGAAGAACAAGAAAAAGGTGGTCATGACCTTTTTTGAAGGCCAGGAAGTGGAATCTAGTTCCGATATAGATGAAAGACATGTTTGCACATCTCCCATCAAAAACGGTTTCCTTTAAGGACAAGAAAAAGATGAGTGCACCAAATATTTTCATATAAAGAAGACAGAGATAGATGCTCTCTTAAATACTTGTTCTCAAGATAATTTGGTATTTAGAGAATTTGAAGAAAAACTTGGATTACAAATTTCTCAACATCCTAATAACTTGGGTTGGGAAAGGTGAGTAAAAATGTACATCACCAAATAATGCAAGTTGAGATTTGGTGCAAATGAGATTTTCTTGATGGAGTCACTGTAAATGTGGTTCCTCTTGATGTATGTGGAGTAGTATTTGGTTGCCATGCATGTACCTTAGAGATGCAGTTTACCGTAGAAGGGACAACAGATACAGGCTCATGAAAGATGGCAAGAACTTCATCGTTCATGCTTATGAAGGCAGTATGAAAATCTCCTTGTTAAGTGTACAAAAATAAGGAAGGTTGATTAATGTTAGTTGCAAGATTTCTTTCTTTCTCTTGTTGGATAGAACAAGTGCACAAACTGTAGAATGTTTGCCTATTTTTAAGCAGACAAATAGTTGTGGCAAAAGTTGCAAGTTGGCTGAAGAGGCTAGACCATGTAGAACCAAGTGGTATCCATGAACCAAGGTGGGAGTCATTTCTCATCTATTTAGTTCCCAGCTTTTGGGAACTAGAAGTCTTTTCACTGGGAAGGTGTGACCCCAAATTGGATCAGTTAAGTTACTCGAGTGGGCTAACCTAATCACTTAATGTTACTATTAAAGCTAAGTCATTACGCTTAATACAACTTTTAAGGCTCATTCTTGAAAAATGACACATGAGATGCAGATTTTGTTTGTCAAAAAGAATCAAAGAAGAAATAACTGAAGAAACTGACTGCACATAGGAACTGGACCTGAGAGAGGGAAAGACAGAAGTGACAGGTTTGACCCCAATGAATTATGAAAGACATCTCACTAGTTCGACGATGGTTGGAACTATCCCCATCCAAACTAGGCATACAGAGCAGTCTTGACCAGAGTAAAACACATTGAAGAAACTACAGAAAGAGAGCCAACAGAGTCTAAGATCTCTAAAAAAGACTCCTTTCAGTTTCAATAACACTTGAGCTTCCATCTTTGACTCTTATGTAACTCACCTTGTCATAAAAACTCCAAGAGAAGTCATTGCATGGGGAGTTTTTCTGTGTTGTTATAAAAATTGGTTGTAAAGGCTTGTTGCTGGCAGCATATGAGTCTTAGGGAGTTGTAACAGAGAATTAAGGTGTGTAAGAGCATCAGAAAGCTTGTATGGTGTAGGATATTGTAGTTGTAGGAAGATGAAATCCTTGTAAGCCTTATTATGGAGGAAAAAAACATTATAACAGCACATAAGATAATGGCTTGAAAAAGAACACCTCATTTTTATGGAGTTTTAAACATTTTGGGTTTCTCCAATTCATATTGCCAGTATTTCTCATTCTTACTGTTGTTTTGTACTCTTTATTTGCAAGTACATAGTTCATTACCTTGATCTATGCTCTAAGATGCAATTATAGAGATTACTTTTCCATATTTCTGCATTAGGAAAAACAGCTTATGCAATCAAGTTACATTACGGAAGTATAGGATCTATTGTAATAAACCACATAGTGGAATATCCACACTCGTTTATGAATTACTGATTGATTCAATTACGCTCGATAGAAGCACGCACCCCCTTCAACCTTACATAGTTTAGGTATGGATCATTTGATCTGCATATCAATGGTATAAGCATCATCTCAACTATTTACATGATAATTTAAATACATTAAATCATCGTACATTATTAAATATTCAGAATGAGCTCAGATAATAAAATTCCATATGATGACAAACACTGCATATATAATGTCTGAGATTCCAATAAGCATATGAAAAAATGCCTGAAAAACATATATAGCACAATGTACGCTAGGATTGATTCCTTGCTTTTGGGGGTGTTAGGTCCCAAAACCATGGGTCCACAATCCTAGAACTGTTGTTACACCTTCAGGGCTAGGGATATGTCATCAAATAAAACAAGGCCTAGTTTGAGAGTGGGTAATCTCTAACTCAACTTAGACTCAGAAGGGTATTCCTAAAGATCTCCTTAATAGATTTTCAAATCAATTAAAATGTAACATAACTATAACAAACCTGCAGCCATACCCAAATGTATACTCAACTCCAATTTCTTTCACCAAGTCAAGATCAACTAGCTACATATGTCCTCTATATGGTTGATGTATAGGTACAAGGAAGCCCACAACTCTAACTCCGATAAAGCACTTAAGGTAAAAAAATTGAGTAAATAGTTGAGAATTGAGGAAGCTCCATATGAGGTACCTGATTAAGGGATGCTCTGAAACTCGAGTCCAATAGACTTAAACAAATTTTAATGACAAACAACCAGGAGGTCAGGGTTGGGGCAAATGGTATTTCCAAGAAGGGGAAAGTCCAACAGGCCAATAAGAACAAAGGGAAAAGGCAGGGATAGATAGAGTGGCATACTGGGATGGACAAGTATGAAAGTCCAAAAGTCCAACAACTTCCAAAATCCTAAGGAAATGAACCCAAACAAACCCATCATTTAGAAAAAATTTGGATTTCTTGCAACTATTAACACAAGGGGGATGGCGTAGGGCAACACTTAGGCACTTTTGACTCATAGAAGACCCACTAAGAACGTCTCAGATCAGTTAAAAATGATGGATTTAAAAGGGTTAAGACACACGGTAGGGATGGGACTCAAGCAAAAAATGGCATTACAACTTTGAGTCCCAACCGCAGATGCCTTAGTGTCCACAGGATCCCTCAACCATCCAAGAGACATTATGACCTCTAGCACTTTAAAAAGCAATAAAAGAAGTTTAAAAAATGCCCTAAACATAAATGAGGGACCTACCAACCCAATACATGCCCTAAGACTCACTAAACTCTAAACCCATAATACATTTGCAAGAACAAAAAAAGAGAGGAAGAAAGAAGAATGAAATATAGATATTTGTAGGTCAATCCCAAGGGACTTGAGTTTCGTTGTATCATATTTGCAACAAAAACAAAATAAAATAATAAAATAAGAATTCTCTTACATACAAAGACAAAAAGAAAAATTCTAGGGGACTTGAGTTTCGTTGTATCATATTTGCAACAAAGATTTCAAAGGGAGCTAAACCAAGGTATATAATCACCTCTTACGCACTACAAGACAAGGGGTTAACATTTGTTCACAAATAACCACAACTAAAAAGGAAAAGATACATAGATTGTTTATAGAGGGCAAAGCAAGGTCTAATAGTTTGCCAATGCCAACAAAGTTTACATAGTCTACTTTGCCATCCATGGTTGCTAGTGGTGATGTTTCTATATAAAGGAAGAGAAAGACTAATTGTAGTGAGAGGTTGGAGATAGTTGCATATATGTTTCATATGCAATCACAAGCAGAGGTAGAATCTTCCATTGCCAAATTTTTCTTTGCCCATGCCATCCCATTCATGTAGCACGTTCTCCCTATTTCAAACAAATGTTCAAAGATGCAATTTCTATGGTCCCTCATTTACCCTCCTAGAGAACATGAGGACATAAAGCGAACTTGGTTGAGGATGGGTTGCTCTATTATCACAGATGGGTGGACTAATATTAGACATCAACCAATCATAAACACCATGGTCACATCTACAACTAACTCTTATTTTGTTAGAGCTATTGATTGTTCAAAGAAGCGCGAAGATGCAAACTTTCATATTTAGAGTTTGAAAGAGGCTAGAGAAGAGGTTGGGACCTCAAATGATGTATAGTTGGTCACAAATTCAGCGTGCATGTGTGCAAATTAGTTGGCATGATGGTGGAGAGTTCTTACAAGCACATTTTTTAGACACTATGTTGTGTTCATGCATTGGACAACACATTGAAAGACATAGGAAAGATAGATTAGGTGAAGAGTCATGACAAATGCTAGCGATATTAAGATACTCATTTCTAACCACCACACCTCAGTTGGTCTCTCTAGGACTTTTTTGAGGAAGGAATTCCTCAAACCTATGAAGACTAGATATGCCAATTACTTCATTTTGTTAGAGAAAATGCTTGAGGTGCAAGAGCCTCTAAGATTGATGGTTAATCCAAAGTGGGTTAGATGGCTTGATGTAAATACTTCTAAAGGAAAAGTTGTGAAACAAAAGATTCTTGATGACAATTGGTGGTCCACTATGAGGTAAGAGAATTCTTATTTTATTATTAAATTATTAATTATTAAATTATAAATTTATTAATGTTTGTAACTTGATAATCTTATTATTTTTGTATAAGCATTGACTCTTTGTCATTTGAGTTATAATGACTTTTTTGAAATTTTTGTTTGCAAATTTGTGTGCTCCTTCATTACAACTATTGTAGATAACATTAAATTTGCTAGTCTTGGACAGATTTACGAGACGTTTGACAGCATACTTGAACAAATGAGTCAAGCAATTCTTAACAAAGATCTTAATTTGGAATTATATGAGAAGCATATAAGGACCATTGTGATGCAATGGTGGAACACTTTGGAAAACCCGCTTCATATGGCAGCCTTTGCTCTAAATCCCAAATGGTATGCACCAAGGACTAGGAGAGTGCCTTATTCTAATGGCGAAAAGGTGAACAAAGGATTAAGGAAGGCCCTTCAAAAGATGTGTCTAGTTGAGGCAACCTTACTTCAATCACAATGATTTTCCTTTGTTAATCTTCATAGTCCAACATTCAACAAACCAAAGGCAGTGGCAAATAAAGCTACATTCACTCAATCCAACCCTATTGGATGGTGGACATGGCATGGCAAGAATACACTAGAGTTGTGGATGCTTGTCATTTTCCTTACTTCATAAGTTGCCAATTCCTTAGCTACAAAAAGCAATTGGTCCAAATATAGCTTCATCCTGTCTATCAAGAGGAACAAGCTTAACTCCTAACAAGTCAAGAAGTTAGTACTCATGCATTGTACCTCGCAACTCCAAGATCAACAGAACTCTAAGTACCAATGGACTCTAGTTTTACAGTTCATGTTGATTCCAAAGATGCCACATAGATTAATGAGGCATAGGAGGGATTAGTGGGTGTTCCATTGGATGAGGCAGCCCCTAATATTGTTAGTGAATCAAATTGAATGTTTGATTTTGATTTAGGCAAGGACGAGGTAGAGATATAGCAATAGTAGAACTTAGATTGTCTACATTTTGTTGTACTTGTAGCCTTTTGACCTCTTAATTCTATTTTATTATGTATATGCACATTGGTAATGAAAACTCAAACTAAAATGATTAGACATTGAAAATTTGCTACTTTGTATGTCAACTCATGAATTCTCAAAACAGCTCTAATGTTTCGTAATATGATTATATAATGTATGATGAATGCCTTATATATGAATAATTGAAATTTCCTATATTTTTCTAATTTTCCCTTTTTTTAATTCTTGTCCTTTGCCATCACCAAAAAAACATCTCCCCTCCCATACTGTATTGGAAGCATGTCCCCTTGTTTCATATCATCCATGTCCTAGAAACTTGGTGTAACAAAGCTTAAAAGGCTTTTAAAATGTTGTTTTTCTTTGCTAGCAATGTGCTAAAAAGCACAAAAAGATTGTTGTTTCTTAATTTATATTTTTGTTTTTGTAGCCTTATGTTGTAGCTCTTTCCAAGGTCAAGATGAGTTATTTGAATAACAATGATGTTTTTTAATTGGTGATGAAAGTGGGCAAAACTTGGGGGAAAAAAGTGAACTGACCAAACCCCCATACAAAAGGTTCAATAGAGAGTACTTCGCAACGTGATTGCTCTTCCAAGATTGTGGGAAAATATTTCAAGGGGTCATTCAACAAAAAAATCTTTTGCCACAATTTATAATGACACTTGGTATAAAGGTGCATAGCTCGAAAGACAATCAGCATTGAAAATGCAACATTTGCATCCTTGATTAGAAGGGCACTATTAGAAAAGTTAATGGTGACACTTTAGGAGAGAATAGAGATGATCAAATACAATGGAGACATCTGTATACCATATGCTATTTCCTTCAATGTATCTAGATAGATAGTTATCCCTTCCATGGTTCCCAATTTCCAGGTGAATGGAGTGCAACAAAGGGGGAAATGAAAGGTTGTGGGTTCAATATCAACCTCAAACCTAATTACAGATAAGTTCCATGTGCAGGTTAAAGAGAAGGCAGTTCAAACCATTGGCAAATTCTATGGTTAACTTACTAATGGAGAAGGTAAAGGCTGCATGGATGGTACATAGCTGCAATATAATCATGGATCAATGGATAGACATTAGACACCACTCCCTAATCAATGTCATAGTTACATATTAATGGAGGCACACTTAATTGTTTTGGAAAGCACAAAGAGACAATTCTAGTTTCAGATTTTTGAGAGATGCCATTAAGGAGGTTGGTCCTTCCAATGCAATGCAAATGGTTAGTAAAACAAGCGCATTAAGCACAATTTGGCTTAAGCAGTAGCACCTACACTAGCATCATCATAGGCAGTATCCCTTAATCTATAAATAAGTACATCTGCTAGACTCCTTGTTTTGTGCATGCCATGAACAATGCACTCAAGGGCATTGGAAAATTGAATGGACTAGAAAGGTTATTGTGAATGCCCTGCATCCTACTCATTTTATTTGAGAGAATGTCTAAGTTGTGAAAGCCCTTGCAAGGGAAGAGACTGAGGAAGGTGTTGTTCAATGATGCATTTTGGTCAAATGTGAGATTAATCACATATATTATATGATGCAGAAGCATCCAGGTGAACTAGCGATCAACATCAACCAAAAATATTTCAGCCGTTGTCTTTTTTGTTTTGGTTTTAGTTTATTGTTACAGTTAATTTTGGCAGGCTAAGGAGGTGAGTAAAGCAACATTTTTGTCATTTCCTTTGACAAAATGTCATTTTTCCGATGTGCATTGTGAGAATTGAAACTTGTTGAAACTTGGTTTTTCGGAGGTCGACTGTGGCATGTGAATTGGAATCGAAATTGCTTGAGGCTTTCACTCTATGCCAAGCAAAGATAAAAAAGATCTTAAAAGAGGCTATTTAAATAAAAATCAAATATTTGAAACAAATTTTATTTTATTTTTTTAAGTCCAAATGAATAATAGAGGAGTTTGAATTTTGAAAGAATCGGGTGGAGTGTAATGTGAAGAGAGAAGAATTGGAAGAGTCATAGCCAGAATGGTGAGTGTTGAGGAAGATTTTCACAGAAACGAAAATAGGATGCTACGCAGCCATAGGGAGTAATATGGCATTATAGAATTAAAATGCAATAAAAAAATTGCAAGGCGAGAATAGAATAGGCCGCAGTTAGAGTGAAGAGAGACCAGTTTCAGGTAAAAGAAACAAAAGAAAGAAGCAGTGCGTGGCCTAAGAAAAGGCAGTCAAAGAAAAAAAAAATGATAATTGAGGGGAATCAAATGCATGACAGGAGGAGAGTCCACGAAGAAAAAGAATGGAATATGTGTAGAGGAAAAAAACAAAGAAAATACCTGGAGGCAGCACAGTAGAGGAGAAATCGCGGCTAGAAAATAGAGAAAAGGTGCAGATAAAATAAGAGACAGGAAAGTCACAGCCTATGCCAAGGGAAGAGAATAAAATAAAAGATACAGATGAGAATAAAAGGAAAGAAGTTGAAGCATGTAATGGAGGGAAATCAAATGAATGCAGGAAAAATATTAAGGAACTGCAGAAGAATTAGATATGCAAAATGAAATGTAATCGAGGCGGCTGGAAGAGTAAGAATTGATAAATTGCAGACTGTATTTTGCCTGTAGATTGAACAAATAAAATAAATTGAATTTGAAATCCAACTTCTGAAGTGTCTGAAATGAGAAGATGAACAATGGAGAGTAAATTGAATTTGTAAATTATTATGGTTTATTGCCTGTGGGAAAAATAATTGAATTAGAAATTAAATTTGAATGGAAGTAGAAATTTAATGCCTGGAATGTTCAATTGATTGGGTTAATTAAATTACCACCATTGTTTTGTGGAAGGTTGAAACAAAGCATAAAAATCTCAAAGCAAAACATATTTGTTCATAGTGAACTTCTAATCCTCAATAGGAGAACAAAGTCTCTAAAGTTGCCTACTTTTGCCCTAACTTTGCATCAAAAATTAGATTCACATGATCAACTTTCAATGGCCAAACTACCTTGATGTTACTCAATCTTTATTATGACCACGTTTTGGAAAGTACTCAAAACACTCTTTCTACCTATTAGTTTTAGGATCATAAATGAAATAAGCAGAAAAATGCAACACATTTGACAAAGAACACAACAAGATACCCTGGGAAAACCCTCCTCGAGGGAGAAAAACCCAGCAAAATATATCCCTTATATATTTAATAAATAAGAGCAGAAATCTGCTTTACAAATCAGGCCCTTCTCAAGGGCGAACTTGATACAATAAATGATGAGAATCTCTTCTTGATACAACTGAATATGAATCTCCTTGAAATCAGATCTGCTTCTAAAGAATGATGATCTGCTGCTACATAGGCGAGCTTTTGTGGCTTGCTTGATGCAAATTATGATGAATTGAATTGATGATTAAATGACAAGTCTTCTCCTTGCTTATATACAATTATAAGTGACCTCTTCACTAGGTCGGCTCCCTTAGGAAATATATTATTTAAAATATCATTAAGATATGAAGGCCAACCTGCCTTGTACAAGAAAATAGCTCATGCAGCTATAAAACACTAACACTCCCTCTTAACTAGGGAGGTATTTTTCAGATATCTACATCATGGAGTCTCTCAACATGACGCCCACAATGGCTACACCCATTTGTGGAAAGCTTAAAGATTCATCATGGAGTCTCTCAACATGACGTCCACCATGGCTACTCCCATGTGTGGAAAGAAACACACGTACAAGTGCCCATCACAGAGTCTCTCAACGTGATGTCGTCATGGAGTCTCTCAACATGACGTCCACCATGGTTACTCCCATGTGTGGAAAGAAACACACGTACAAGTGCCCATCACGGAGTCTCTCAACGTGATGTCGTCATGGAGTCTCTCAATGTGATGTCATCATGGAGTCTCTCAACATGACGTCCACCATGGCTACTCCCATGTGTGGAAAAACACAAGTACAAAGGGTTCATCACAGAGTCTCTCAACATGATGTCGTCATGGAGTCTCTCAACATGACGTCTCATCTCAGTCTCAGAGATGAACAAGGGCTCGTACCTCATATTTCTCTGTTTTAGAGAAATATACACTATAAGGGCTTTCACCTCATATTTCTCCGTCTCAGAGAAATATACACTGCCACAAGTCTTCATGATGATGTGACTCCCCCTAAAACTCCAAGTACTTGCATCAACCACCTGACCTCCTCGTCCAAGGTTGCCTCTGTTGGTTTGTCAGACTCCCTCTGAATGGTATTTCCTCCTCTTTGAAGAAAATGATCATAAAGACAATATGTATAGGTTCTTCCTCTTCGAGAGATGACTCCAATGAAGTTATGTACCACCAACTCACTCCCATGGCTGCAAGCTATGTCTCCATTCTTCAGCCTGCGTGACTTCCTCACAGGATGCATCAAGCTCTTCCTCCCTTGAATGCAATCTCTCATCATCCTTATGCTCCTCAGTCCATCCTGAAAGCATTTTAGAGAGATTACTAGTAGTTCATAGAATCAAACTTACCCCAAAGAGAAATATCCAGACCAATGCTACATAAAAAATTTATTCAAGGTACAAGCATAAAATACTTATCTCTTTATTGATTTTGATAAATACTAATCATTGCACTCAATATAATTCGCTGCTCTTGTGCTCAGATCAGTCCACAACCTTCCTTCTACAGGTTCACGGCTTGATCACAGGCCCATGTCCCAGTATTAACAGTGACCCAGTAATACATCAACACTGGGATTTGCAGTGATGGCTGGGTAAATTTGAATGTGGTCTTTGACCATTCAAATTTATCGATGCACTCCTTTTCCAGCTGCGTCCCACCTAGAATGGCTTAGTTGCTATGCCCAATTTTGTTCGTTGGCTTCCCTTTATTATTTTATTCTTGTTAGTCTCCAGAAGACACAAACAAACTTGAAGCATACCCAACAAGAAAGGAAAAATCCCTTGGTGTGCAACGTCCCCTGACCCGTAGATATAAGTTGATTAAACTCAGACGTTTCCAGAATTGATACACCAAAATCTGCAACTTTGACACACATGCCATCCCCTAAAAGAAGATTCTCTGACTTCAGATCCCTGTGAATTACGCCTTGAGAGTGAAGATATTGCATTCCCCGAGCAATATCAAGGGCCATCCTCAAAATAAGTTTCAGTGGAAGTGAGTGCAGCTCTTGCTTATGAAGGTATGCTCTCAGCGAACCTCCAGGCAAATATTCAGTGATGATGCAAAACACAGGTGCCTTTTTGCATGTTGCAACAAGCTCTATGATGTTCGGATGGTGTAACTGAAACAGCAAAGAGACCTCAGCTATGAATTGTTTCTCAAGAGAACTCGCAACAGCATCATCCTCATCTGGCTGCCACATCATCTTAACAGCAACAGGCCTCTGCTTATAAGTTCCATGATACAACCGGCTGTGAGTCCCCGAAGCAAACTTTCATCCAAATAAGCTAACACCTACATCACACAGAGAAGATGCCTTTTAACTTCGATATTAAGATAGATTAGTGACCCGCAAAGGAAAAATGATCGTAGCCTCAAATAAAGCCAAATGGACCGATATACACAGGAATGGCGACGATTCTTAGTTTCTAGGCACCTGAAACAATGTTGTCAGTCCTTCCTTACTTCCAACATACATCCGACCAGTCACCCAAAGGAATGACAATTGATAACACTCAAATAATCTCCTTCAGCATAAATCATGACTCAGGATCATATAACCGTCTTCACGTGTTTCACATTGAAATTGAATTCCTCTCAACCTGCAATGTGCGCTTTAGACAAATCTGATCGGACTTCCTTGAACCTGCTCTGATACCATGTTAGTTTTAGGATCAGAAATGAAATAAGCAGAAAAATGCAACACATTTGACAAAGAACACAACAAGATACCTTGGGAAAACCCTCCTCCTCAAGGGAGAAAAACGCAGCAAAATATATCCCTTATATATTTAATAAATAAGAGCAGAAATCTGCTTTACAAATCAGACCCTTCTCAAGGGCGAACTTGATACAATAAATGATGAGAATCTCTTCTTAATACAACTGAATATGAATCTCCTTGAAATCAGATCTGCTTCTAAAGAATGATGATCTGCTGCTACATAGGCGAACTTCTGCTGCTTGCTTGATGCGAATTATGATGAATTGAATTGATGATAAAATGACAAGTCTTCTCCTTGCTTATATACAATGATAAGTGACCTCTTCACTAGGTTGGCTCCCTTAGGAAATATATTATTTAAAATATCATTAAGATATGAAGGCCAACCTGCCTTGTACAAGAAAATAGCTCCTGCAGCTATAAAACACTAACACTACCAACTTAAAAATCATCTCAATCTGATGCTTCTGTGTGTAGGATGACCTTTTGCACGATAGGTTATTTTTTGAGTAAAAACAACAAAAATCTCTCAATCTATCAAATAAACTTCTCCCACTTTGCCAAAATCAGTGCTCTAATACCACTTGGTAAGATCCACAAACTCATTAACTAGAAAAATGCCAACTTAGAACCAATAACATGCAGAAAAATTAGAGTGATCACAGAACACAATATTTTTGTAGCCCAAGATGTCCTAATAACAAATATATTTAGAAATAAACAATTACCCTTAACGTAGGGAAATCCCTGATAATGGGGAAGATAAAAAGGAGTGGGTGTAATGAGGAATGATGTGGTAGCAGGCTGGCAAAAGGACAGCCATATGATGGGATGATATAAGTGAATTTGGAACGATTAAGAAAGCATAGAAAAGGCATTTAGGTACATGCATTTTTGTGTGATATGCCATGCAATAATGAAAAAAAAAATATGCAGCAGGAATGAGGCACATGGACAGTCTAGAAAGATCGATATCTTTATGATAGGCAGTTGTTGAAAGAGCTAGAAAAGTTACTAAATTGAAAAAACCTTGTAGACCTATGGCTGGATCGAAGGAAAGAAGATGATGATGATAACAAGCGCACATAGATAGGGAAGGTAAATAGGAAGAGAGGAGGGAAGAGGGAGAGGATGAAGGAGATAAACAAGTGAAGCCAAAGGAGATTTTGAGAACAGCCAAAGAATTTACAAAATTCATGGAATACATATCTTCAGATATTACTAACCCTAGCGTGCATGTTTAGTTGAGGATGTGGACACTAGTGAAAGAAACAGATGGCAAATCTCAAGTAGTAGATAAGAAAGCACAAAATGATCCTCTTTTTGGATCATGGGCAGTCAATTGGAAGGTCCAATATCCTCGTGGAGAGAAAAGGGGCTAGCTGTAGTAGATAACATTGAAGTGCAACTAAGGCTTTGTGCTACTTCAAGAAGAATGAAAGGAAATTGGAAGGAACCATTAAAGACCAATTTCATCTACAAAATTAGAACCTGGTCACGCTATCGAAAGGTGTCACAGAAATAGCAGCCTCTTTAACTTTTGAACTGTTGCAGGAAGCCTACGTGGAAGAGATAAATTGTGTATGTCTAGGTCAGATGAATCAGTGGAGATTATAACAGTGACTGGTTAAAGGTTAGGGATAGCAATAACTTTGAATATAATATTTTGGATGTAGGTTAGGCATGGCCTATGTAATTTTCCATCCCTACAAAAGATACTTATGGCTTTAAGCTTGGTGTAGAGCTGGTATAATTTGTCCTATCCTATGGCCAAACCCTAAGAACATAGACTTATGGCTAGACAAAATAAAATAGGGTTTGAATGATGATTGGGTTCTGTTTTTTGTGGATTAAATTGCATGGCTGTGTTGGTGATGGTTCATGCCAAAAGTGCTAACATTTTTAGCGAGGGATCTAGTGAACATTTCTGGTTACCAAAATCTGATGCATGGATGGCATTTTTATGGGTTTCGGATTTGTCACTCAAGTTATTCCTAGCAAAAAGATGCAGGAAAACACCCTACAATACTCCTTAAGAAGCCAATACACGCAATATCTCCAACGTAAGATCCCAACCAAATACAATACTCTCCATATACATGGCATCCATCACAATGATATTCACCTCCTATATATAGACCTCCCACTAATAATAATGGAGGGGTAAACCAATTTGTTACCAAATATAATCAATTTCACAAGTTACCCATATGATCCAATATAACTAATTGTTTGGGATGTGTGCCATATGTTTTTTATTAGATAAATGCTTTTGACAAAAGCTATGAACCGAAAGAGAGTTTTGAAAGGGCCCCAAGACTTTGTAAATCAAGAACAAGCAACAACCACATGAGACCAATGTAAATAACCACCCTACTTTCTTTTTTTCGGGTGAATCTATGAATATGGGTTTTGATGGTAATATGGCGAATGCAATCAAACAGAAATATTTGCAATGATGCTCGTATGGAATAAAGTATAAACAGTAAATATATTGAATATTTGAAATACCCACCAGCTGGAAATGAATTTCAGAAATATCATAGAGTTTGGACAGCAATATAACAATGGATTTAACAATACCCAGATGGCCAAATCATCTCAAAATGATATTACAAACTACCCATTTTCTGTTGTGTATGAATATTATGGAAATTGACTCTAAACAGCAACCTGTGGCTCCAAAATGGCATCAGACCTTTTCAAACCCTAGCTGCTCCAAATCCAAATTCGTAGCTGAGTGTAGCACACACTATGGCACCCTTAAACCAGCAAAAATCTCCTTTGAATCCTAGGCACTTTGCCCTAGGAAGCTCACGCCCCTCCTCATGGCTGTACGGCTTGTACAAAGGATGGTATGGCCAACAATATGAAGGTCCCAAACTGAAATTTTTAACACTTCAGCTCACTGTTTGGTCTTCACAAACCTGCCCGACAATGTCTACTTTAATGCTTGGCAAACAAACTGAAAATTTGTATCACTGAAGCTCCTATGTAGTTCCTGTATGAAACCACTTGCAAACCAACCAGGAAAGATCTTTCACTTTCACAGCTGATGTCCTCTATGAGGGTTTTCGTCCTCACAAAGCCCTTGGATAAATCATCAACAACTTGTTATCAAAACTTCAAGCATAGTTGCCAAAATGAGCTCACAAAGCACTTTATTTTTCCTCCTCCAAACCCCACGCCCACCTTGGGAATTTAAAACATTTACTTTATCTTTAAAAACCTTCTCTCCCATTTTGGGCGCCCCCTTTAGTTACAACATTTATTTCACCTTTAGTTTTAAATATTTCCTTATATCCCCTAGGCGTTTTTCTTATAAAGCCACCTTTTAATATTTTAAATAATGCTAAGTTAAATATTTAATTAACTTTATAACATTGGCGTTATATAAAATTTAAAAATAACCTTCCTGATAAAATATAATCACTGAACAACATTAAATGCATAACCCAACTATGCTAGGATGTAACCATTACTGATTGGCAAGGTCGGTGCCGAAATGGTGAGTTACTAAAAATAGCCATAACTGACAAAGTGCCCAAAAACACCCCAAAAAGTGTCATCGTGAAGCTTCTAACGAACTGAGCTCAAAGCAACACCTAGAAAGGCCTCATAAGTTGAACTGTGGGTCTCCAAAACCCGAGGAGTTCCCTAATTCCACCACATTAGCCTACGAGAACCCCGAAGAATAGGCTAACAATCACCAACTATCAACAACTTAGGGAGGGGACATTATAACCAAAGCACATAAACAAGAACCAGCAACAACAAGAGACAAGAGACAATAAAGAAACTTGCCTAAGAACCAAAGAGGCCCCAAGAAAACAGCAGAACCTCAGCAAAAGAACAGCCCTAACACGATCATGGAGGCTTAAAAGCAAACCTTGCCAAAGAATTTTAAAGAGGAGTCAAAGCCTAGTCCTCAAGGTCCAACCTTTTTTTTTTAAAGAGAAGGCAAGCTTAACCAATTGACACTTAGTCACAACTTCTGGCTTTTTGTTGTCCTTAAGGGTAGATCCCCACTCATCCAGAACCCACAACCAAAATGTTTGAAACCTTTCTTTGACTCCCTTATATCAAGTCACTCTTTAACAACACTCTAACACTCTTTCCCAACCACGAGAGGAATCGTGGTGCCACTTTTTTGAATGTGGTGATTCTCTTTGAAACCTTTGCAGGAATGTGAGAAGGGCCCAACTTTATGGTAATGCATGCAAATCTATGAGGACGACTTGTAGTGGATTTTTTGCTCCTAAACACAATATTTGGAACAAAGTTTTATAACATTCGGTAGCTCCCTATTCATATCAACACATACACAAAATCTAGCAAAGACCAAGGTTTCATAGATTTTGTGATATTGTCAATAGATAAAAATGACAAAAAGAATTGGCAATACCATGAATGACCTGTTCGTCCAAGTACTATAAAGGGAGCCCTAGGAGCCTAACCCAAATAGAGACCAAGCCAAGGTTTTCCTTGGTAGCATCAAAACCAATAGACCATTTTTCATTGAAAGGACAAACTTACCAAGGAACCAAGGACCTCCCAGCAGAATTCTTATGCTTTTCGCCAAAGGTTGCAAGGAAAATAAGAAGAATCCATTGTCATAGCAGCCACCTAAATGTGACCAAGCACACACCACCTCTTTAGAACCCAACTTCAACAACACCAATATTTGGACAGAAGCCCCAAAACCACCCGATGAGGGCATTCCCTGTGCACGCAAAAGCACAATCAACAACATCATCAAAAACCTTCAAAATGATGCAAGAACTATTCAAAATGGTCAAAAGCATGCAAGGATGAATCGGACTGGAATCCATTCCTCATCAAACCAACAAAATTTGCCCCAATCTACACATCACCCCCACCAAAGACCCCTGAGAGCTAGGGTTGACTGGGACCCAACAAAGCTTGGGAAAAATAGGGACTTGAAGTCCCAAGAGTAGCAAACACAAGCAAAAGGGGCGAACTGCTCAAAGGAGTGAAGCCCCACACCAGAAATTTCAAACCTCAAACAAGGCCTCATCATAGCCCTAATAGGACTCTCACAAATGCCCCCATCAACAATCTGGCCAAAATTGACACCAACTGTTGGCTTATCAAACCCCGATACTTCTTGATCAAAAAACCACAAACACTATATAAGTATTCAAGGTTACAACAACCATTTGGTCAACACCATTAGTGACCCCAACAAGAGTTGCAACCCGAGGAGACACCACGTAATAGTCAACCAAGGAGGACCCTAAAAGGAACTTGGTAGAGGAACCAACCACTAGAGGGAGAAGAAAATATTTCCATAACCCCCAAAGAGGGATGCAATCATCTTGGATCTCCACAAAGTCCTTCCCTACAACCTCGAGATCAAGCCCCTACACTTTCAATGAGCCTCTAATAGCAAGTCAAGGAGTAGTTCATCCTCCTCGTCCCATTTGCTCAACAAACATCCACCTCTACATCGTCAAAATCACTCTCTACTTTGACATCGTCACAAGACTTCCCACTTGCAAGGGAAATCAAATTTCCATTCCCACTCGCTTGAAAAAAACTATATTATAATGTATTGTTTATTGTTGACATCTCCATCACCCTATATATTGACATCTCCATCACTCTATAATATCATATGCCTATGTGCATAACACATGAAATTTGTAAGGAAAGAAGGGATGATCGGCAATCTTATTTGCACCCAGTCTCTAAGCATAGGGTTGCTCTTGTCAAAGATCTAACAACAACAACAATCCCCATTAAGTTCTTGATAAAGTATCAACATAAATGCATGTTTAAGGAAATTTATGTTTTAGACCACTATAACCAACAATAAAGTTACACAAATATTGATCATGGGAAGTAAATGGCACTAAGAACTTATTCTCAAAAGTGGGTATGGAAGGACATAAGAGGAAAGAACAAGATATTTAGTTTTTAATCCATTAAAAGAAAGGAAAGAGAATGTTGTAACAAATGCATGGGGTTTTACTCTAGAATTGGTTTTTATCATAAAACAAGTAGGATTGATCCATGCATTCCAATACTAAAGATCTTATATCATTCAATTCTGTATGAATCCAAAAGATTTAAGTATTAAACAATTCCATTAATGCATATGAAATCAATGAGCTTTAGAGGAAAAAATAGTAGACTTTTGAGATAACAGTAACTTGATATAGTCATTCAAGAACAGCAATTTGTTTGTTCTGTTTAAATTGATTGTTGGATATGTAAAAAATCGTTACAAGATCATAAAATTTAATGAAAACTTTCTTTGGTAAGGGCTGAAAGACTTCAAAAATTTGCCATTGGTAGCTTAGAAAAGAGTTTGTCTCCCTGAAAACCCTCGCAGAACTGGCATTAGAAAATGCAAATTCCAAAATCAAGCCCTTAGTAACAAATCAGCGTTGGCACTATTCAAAGAAGTTTATGGCTTAAAGGCATTAGATTCTATCAGACTATTACAGATCTTTTGTTCTGGTAAGCTACTTTTGTCCTCAGTAATTTGGTAACTTCCTCCTCAAAGAAAGGATATCACATTTGGAGTCGAGGGGGAGGGAGACGTACCAATTTTTGGCCTGACATGCGGCTTTCCAACACACCAATCTTTACTAGAAATGTATCCATAAAGTTAAGGAATGAATTGCTCTTCTATTTGGTGAGACTGTTCACCGTTAATGGAAATTGGCAGAAGTTTAAAGATTCTCTAATCTAGAAGGGAAGAGAGGAAATGATTTTCTGATTCAGAAGAGAAGTGGAGATTGGAAATTTTCATTGCAAGGAGGATATTCCATCCCAGTCAAGGACAACAGGGACAGAAATCAGAATGAACACTGGAAAGAAATCTGTTCCAAGAAAGGCTGGCCAAAAACTGTATTATCCAGTTGGCTCATAAAAATCAAGAATCTCAAAAACAGGAGTGTTCCAGAACCTTTCCAGATGCGCCCAGGCTATGATGAAGGAGAAGAATTGATAATTTGCTAATAACATTTTACTACTCCTGAAAGAAATGAATGTTCTTCTTAAGAACCTCTATTATCTATTCGGTAATGCCTGCTAGTGTCAAACCTCTTGCTTGGATGGGAACTTCCAACACAGATGACTTTACGAGGAAATTGAAACTAGATCTGGATCTTATCACGTGGCACTTATGGCTTGAAGGAACTGTAAAATTTTGCAAAATCAGACCTGCAATTAATGAGGCTTTAGATGCCCAGAGACACATTTCCTCTGCTAAAGGAAGTGTAAGAGGCAAGGTATAAGACACCAAGCACATTGGACACCAAAATAATATCTAGTGCAGTTAAAGCTCAATTTTAATGGGCCACAGCATCAGAATGCAGGAGTAACATGCAGTAGAAGCACACTAAGAGACTGTGAAAGGAATTAAATACATCGATTTTTAATCTTGTAATAAAGCTAAAACTGATATTCTGGCAGTCTGGGAAATTAAAATTGTTTTACCAAAGAGACGTTCTAACATCAAGATCAAGGAAGATTGTATAGATGTGATCAGTGCAATTAATAAAGATATTTTCATAGTCGACATCTTCATGCCTTGCTCGATGAGGCTAGGATGCTTAAGCACAATTTTTTTTTACACTATACCATTGAGAAGCAACCAGTATCCTTCCATAAGGTGGTGTCCTAAGATGACAATCAGCATCCCAGCTTAATTATATCAAACAGTATCCAAGAAGAGCAATATACTCACCTAAAATTTGAACTTCAAAATGAGAGGCCCAATTAGCGAACTGTGGATCTTGGGAGCTTAGTAAAGGTTTTTTAAAAGGTTTGAAAGTCTCTTCACCATATTTCCCAACCCCTAGTCACTAATGGCATTACATTGAATGGAGGTTTGAGTTAGCTGAAGCATGTTACACCAACATGCTTTAGCTGCCTCCTTATTCATGATTTGGAGTTGGCTCACAGATGCATATGAGAGTTCCAAAATAGCAATTTCTCCTCTTAGCTTTTAGCTTTGCTACACTAGTATGTGTTTATAACTATAGTGAATGAGAGCTTTCTTGCGTGAGGATTTTGCTATAGACCATGTTTATGGCTACCTTAGGATCCCCCATCCTATTTACAAGCACTTAGAGATTTCACGACCAACTATTTAGTTTCTGTGGATTATTGCAGGTTTTTATAAGTTTTGGCAGACAGCAAACCCTTGAATGCAAGATACAAAAAATTCATTCAATTAGATTGGCTATGAGACAAAACTACCTAAATCCTATAAATATACCCATAACCACACTTACTCAAGATGTACTGCAAGAGGTTTCAACATTCCTACGATAAAGTGTTTGTCACTAAACTAAATTAACAGTGCAATAATCATATTCCTCGTGATACTACTAAAGAAAAGAAGAAAGATTGAAAAGGGTGAGCATTAGACGCTCAAAGGAGAGCCCCATCTTCAAATCCTCAGGAGACATGAAATAATGTTGAAATTCAGTAAACAAATCTGACAAATTTAAATATTTAAATTTTATTTACTGAATCAAACTGAATTTATAAGAAAAACAGTTACAAAATATGATACTAGAGGCCGGCATCGTCAATAATTTTAACACCACGAGCTCTCAAGGAATTGATCAAAGCCCAGACTTTATTTCGTTTTCCAAAACCCTTGTCGAGCTCCTTCTGAATGTTAGAGTAGATTTCGGGGATGCTCTCGACTTTTAAGCGCATTGCCAAAACGTCGCCCACAATGGCCGCGGCTTTGGCGTTGCTTGTTCTTTCACACTCGAAATGTTTCTTGAGCTCCTTTTCTATGGAGGAGGCGGTAGCCACAATGTGACCTCTGTTCCTGTCCACCACGTTTGCTGTTATGTACCTCTGCGATATAAACATCCGAAGCACGTAAGGTTTGGTCAACCCCATTTTATGTCTGTTCTCCTCTGGTTTTAGTTGTTATTAGTGATGCTTTTTTTCATGGGCTGGGTATTTAGTAGCTAATGCCCCATAGAAATGAGAATATTATGCAGCAAGGGATGATACACAGCGCTTCATCATATAGTAGTGATATTTATATCAAGTATAAAAATAATTTAAAATTTGATAGTATGTCTGTTTTAAGATTTTATGTGAACTTATATTATTTTACAATCTAATAGAGGGGCACAAGCGGAGAAAGCTAACTTAATGACAAAAAACACCTATGTATGTAACATGATATCGTACCCCCCATCCCCCATCCCACACGCTGGACAAAACGGCCTTGACAAAAAAGGTGGTCGGACGGACTAATCGCACCAACAGAAAGACTTAACGGTCGGACGTTAACTCCGACCTGCAATCGCATGTCATGTTGCCAAGAAAATGTATCAGCGTCGGCGGGTTTTCAAAATCATATTTTGGAATGGACAAAAACCCAAAAAAACGTGGCATTTGAAACCATTATTTGCAAATAGCAAAAAGCTCAGACGAAGTCCCATTTTCGTTGCCATTTTCCATAACGATGTTTTACAGGTTGCTAGAGAGCAACGAGAAGGAGTTGCAGGCATTCGGAGGCCGAAGCAGTGTGGCCACCCTCCATACGAAAACGCATTTGATAGGTGCAGACACCTAGCTAGCTAGCAGGTATGTATATCCGCCAGAAATATATGCCATTTTGCCATTCTGCCTAGGAATTGTGAAGAAATGAATAGCTATTCGTTGCGAAGATGGGTTTTCATTGACATGAAAACAAAGGGTTTTCCTTGGGAAATGGAGTTTTCATTTGAAATGCAAAGTTGTTTATGTGTTTTTCTATTGAGGGTTTATTAATTTTCATTTCCTCCCATCTACTGGTTTTGAAATTTTGCGCTTGGCGAATGAAATAACTGACAACCCATTGTGGAAATATGAGTGAAATAACTTAATAACATTTATAGAAAATAGAAACCATGCGAAAAATATTACGACGTTGGAAAACGCAATGTGGGTTCTGCAATGAAATGATATATTTTGAAAACCACATAAAGCCCAAAACGTTGTCATTTTTCGCATTCTTATTTTGAACATTGCAAGGTTTTCGTTGGGAAAAGGGGTTTTTATTTGAAATGCAAGGTTGTTAATGTTCTTTTGTGTCGAGGGTCTTTTAATTTTAGTTTCCTCTCGTATGTTGGTTTTGGAATTTTGTCATTGTTGAATGAAATAAATGACAACCCATTGTGGAAATATGAGTGAAATAACTGAATAGCATTTATAGAAACTAGAAACCATGCGGAATATATTACTTACGAGGTTGAAAAATGCAATGTGGGTTCTACAATGAAATGATATATTTTGAAAACCACATAAAGCCCAGAACGTCGCCATTGTTCACATTCTTATTCAGAATGGACAAAAAAGCCCAAAACATGGCATTCAAAATCATAATTTGCAAATAACAAAAAGCCCAAACGAGATCCCATTTTTGTTGCCATGTTCTACACTGTTGTTTTGGAAAGCACGATGTCTCCTAAAAACCTTACTGTTCTAAAACCCTTTAGAAGTAACAACCCAATTGGTTACTCACCCCTGACCTCAATTTGGTATGTTTTGTGATTGTCTTGAGAACTTTTTGTAAATTAGATAGTAAGAATGTAATGAAATTGGAAAATAGTAGGTATTATGAAACCTGCAAGGCACAGTGTTATACATTGTTTGCAGTGTTGGAAACCACACTGTGCCATGTTAGTTAGTTTGTTATGAAGAGTTTTGTTTTGTTATGCTCCAAGAATGTAATGAAGTCCACTTTCAAATTTTTGAACAACTCTTTGCTACAATCCAAATGTCATTTCACTTTCTTCATCTAATTGGAACAAAATGCCCCAACAAAAAAGAAGGTCGGAGAGACAAATTGCACCAATGGAAAGACTTGATGTTCGTACATTAACTCCGACCTATCATGGCCTATCCTATCGCCGGGAAAACGTGTCAGCACCAGTGGGTTTTCAAAATCATATTTCGAAATGGACACAAACCCAAAAAAATGTGGCATTTGAAACCATTATTTGCAAATAGCAAAACGAGGTCCCAATAATGTAATAAAATTGGAAAACAGTAGGTATTATGAAACCTGTAAGGCATAGTGTTGTTATACATTGTTTGCAGTGTTGGAAAACACATTGTCCCATGTCAGTTAGTTCATTATGAAGAGTTTTGTTTTGTTATGCTCCAAGAATGTAATGAAGTCCACTTTCAAATTTTTGAACAACTCTTTGTTGCAGTCCAAATGTCATTTCACTTTCTTCATCTGATTGGAACAAAGAAAATGCTCACATTATTTGCAAAGTTGGAAAACACACTGTCTCCTCTCAGTTGTTGAGGGTTTTACAACACTATATGGGTTGCTTGTCTCTTAGGACCTTATATGGAGACAGTGTGTTTTCCAACACTGCAAATAATGTGAGCATTTTATTTGGTCCAATCATATGAGGAAAGTGAAATGCTATTTTGACTGTACCAATCAGAAGAGAAAAAATAAACAGAAATAAAATGCTCACATTGTTTGCAGTGTTGGAAAACACACTATCTCATCTCAGTTATTCCCTCATGAAAAGTGTTGGTTTTGTACGCTCCAAAAATGTAATGAAGCCCACCTTGATCTTTTAGAACAATTCTTTGGTGACGTAAATATGGCATTTCCCTTTTTTCATCTAATTGGAACAAATAAATTTCTCGCATCATTTGCAATGTTGGAAAACACACTGTCCCATGTTAGTTAGTTTGTTATTAAAAGTTTTGTTTCGTTATGCTCGAAGAATGTAATGAAGACCACTTTGAATTTTTTGAATAACTCTTTGCTACAATCCAAATGTCATTTCACTTTCTTCATCTGATTGGAACAAATAAAATACTCACATTATTTGCAGTGTTGGAAAACACACTATCTCCTCTCAGTTATTCCCTCATGAAAAGTTTTTGTTTCGTACGCTCCAAAAATGTAATGAAAACCACCTTCATATTTTAGAACAACTTTTTGGTGACGTAAATATAGCATTTCCCTTTTTTCATCTGATTGGAACAAATAAAATGCTCGCATTATTTGGAGTGTTGGAAAACACACTGTCGCATGCCAGTTAGTTCGTTATGAAAAGATTTGTTCGAGTATTTTGGAGATAAAAAAAAAAATCTATTTAGAAAATTCACTGTCCTATGTCAAAAATATTATTTAGAAAACTCACTGTCCTGTGTCAGTTAGTTTTGTCCAAGCATTTTATTTGTTGGAAACATATATATATAGTATGCATTGTTGGAAAACACAGTGTCTCATGTCAGTTAGTTTAGTGTGAGCATTTTATGTGTTCTAAATTATATTTTGCATTTATTTTTAAAATCATATGAGGAAATTGAAATCCAATTTTTAGTGTAAGTAAGAGTTGCTTTAAATTGGAAAATGTATAAGATTTAAAATAAGAGTGCTTGTGATGGTGATGGTTCTTTGTTGCACAGGTAAGGCTGCGCGCAGCCTGTAAGGTCGCATGCATGCCTTTTCATGTGCCTTCCACAATCTTCTTTGGTGGTGTTGGGGTTTGTTCAATGGTGGGGGTGCTTCTAGTGTTCTGGGGGGGATTCTTTTTTATTTTGTTGTTGCTCGTGTTCTTCAGCTGTGAGGTGTGGTGTTTGTCTCCATCGGTGAAGGTGTTGGAATTCTTTTTGTTTGGGTTTGGGGGCATCTGTTGTTGGGATTATGGTGGAGCAACAGGTTTCTTACAGTTTGGTGGTGGTTGATCGTGGTGGGTTTCACAATGGATCTTCATCGAGGTTGAATGCTAAGCAATCTGAATCATTTTATGTGGGGGAGGGCTCTAAACTAAAGAAAGTGAATGGTTGTTTGCCCAGGAGTCAGAATCGTCCGGTCTTGGTTCTTTCTCCATAATTTGTGGCTCATGATGTTTCTTATTGGAGTAGACATGCTTTAATCTACAAATTCCTTGGGATTCATATTCCTTTGTAGGCTTTAGATGCTTGGATTAGGAGTACATGGCAAGTTGAGGGAAACATGGAGCTAATGGTGGTTGCAAACAACTATTTTGTAGTTGTTTTATCTAATATGGTTGATAGGAATCGAGTTTTTGAGGGAGGACCATACTTTTATAATCATGTCGGATTGGTTATAAAGCCCTGGCATATGGGTTTTAACACAACTAAAGAACTGTCGTCGAGATTTCCTGTTTGGGTCCGTCTGCCAAGGCTTCCCCTAGAATTTTGGAGAGAAGATATTTTACAACGAATTGCAGCTCTTCTTGGTAAGCTTGTTGCAATTGCTCAACAAACACTTGAAAGAAAGGTTATTTCTTTTGCTTGAATTTGTGTGGAGGTTGATTTGAATAATCCCTTGTCGGATTCTTTGGAAATTTGTATTGGTTCTTTGTCTTGGATTCAACAACTTGATTATGAGTCCCTTCATTTTCGTTGTTGGATTTGTCATGAGTATGGACATCTTCAGAAGCAATGTCCTAGGATTAAGAAGGCTCCTCCTAATTCCTCTCCCTCATCTTTGACTCCAAAAGTTGTTAGGGAGGATAAAGGGAAATCTTCTATGATGGAGGGTGAACAAGATAAAGATGGCTTTGTGTCGATTAAGTGGGCCAAGGGTCGTGGTCTAAAGAGATCGTTCAAGGATAGGAAGAATGAAGAGGACTTTAATCGATTTGAGGTGTTGGACACTTCGACCTTGGAGGAAGGAATCTCGTCGGATGTGCCTTTTGATGTTGTTGGTATGGGTTGTGTTGTGGGATAGGGATCCCAGGATATTCGTTTATCATAGGGCATGCAGGATCAACTAGAAACTTTGAATGATCATATGCAGGATGATGATGATATTGTTTTGGAAGATTTGGCAGAGGAGGGGCTAGTTTTTGGAAAGAGTGGGGGGTCTTCTCTAGCCTTGGGGGTGCAACAATGCACGCCTATGAAGGGACAGCCTAAGCACTCTTCTAAAAGTGGCCACAAGAAGGATCTTGAGAAGATTAAGCATACTGGAGATTTGTTGGTGGAATATGGATCTGTTATACCCATTGATGCTCACTTTTCACCATCTCCTCCATGATTGTTCTCTCATCGAAATGTAAGGGGGTTGAATAGCACCCCCCGTCAAAAGGCTATTCATGATCTAGTTGTTGTCCATTGCCCGAACATTTTTTGTGTTTAGGAAACTAAATTTTTAGTTGATGTTATGCTTTAGTGTGTTTCTCGTATTTGGTATTTTGGTCAATGTTAGTGCATTGGTCCTCAAGGGAGTTCTGGGGGTTTGGCTCTTTTTTGGGATCCTAGAAAGATTGCT
>VDFB02359966.1:0-43548 GCA_007258455.2 Sequoia sempervirens
CCTCTTGCCCCACATTAACAGATAAAAAAAAGTGTTAAATAATGTAGTTTTAATATAAATAATGTGTGATGGTAGGAGTAGGGTGGTATTAAGGAGCACCTTGAATATGAGACAACAATATTGACATTTTACCATAATTCCTTAGAACATTGGTGATTTTCTCAAGCGATATAGATGGATACTAATGTGTCCTTGGTCTCCAAGAGACGAGAGATTGTGTTTTTGGGAGAGATCCTTGACATATGGTTAAGAAATTGTTTAGAAGAAAAATAGTCTTACATGCAATTAAGATGGTGTTGGGTGAAGAATTCCTTTACATAAGACATCGATGCATTGTAAATTCCAATTTGGCCTCCATGTTTGTTGGTGTTTTGTTTGATATGGAAGAAGATGTTGGGGTTGTCCGCTCATTGGTGAAAGCCCAAGAAGGGGATCCTTGGTGGCTTGGACGAAACTTTGGACTACATTATTACCTTGGTTGGATTGCAGCGCATAGATTTGGCTCCTTCGATGGCTATTGGTTTTTTGGATGGAGTAAGAGTACTCTTGCTTACAACCATTTATGCCCAGGCTGAGAAGGAGCACATAAATTTGGCGAAGAAGCTGTCAACATTCCTCAAATTTGTGGTTGGGCTGGTAAATGTGGGTGAGATGGGTTGGAGTTTCACATCTGAAGATTAATACTTTGCAGTATCAAATAGCATGTTCACTGTGCAACTTCTTGCAAGGTGATACTTGGAATATAGAATTAGTGTGACAAGAAATTTGCCCTTTTGTGACCTTTTTGTTAGGGAGATTGAGCCCCAACCATACAAGCCTGTTTCTTCATCCCTTACAGGGTTTTGTAATTTTCTTATGCTTTTTAGTTGAGAACTGGGTTTTCCCACTAGCTGTGGGCAGTTCAGAATCTTTAGATAATTAAGATGATAATGCATCCTATTCATGCGACGATGCAAATTGTAGACACCTAAAATTGACCATTACATTTGATCAATTTATCCTAATTTTTCTTATTCCGAATCCTCCATATTAATTAAATAATATTTTTGTTATTTAATTAATGTCCAATATCTTGATATTTATCAAAATTTGCTTCTTCTACCACCTTTAAGTCTTAACCTAAGGTAAATAGTTAATTTGATTATTTATCCTTATTGTATCCCTTCCTCTAAAAGAGTTAAATAAATAAATTTTTATTTATTCAATTTTTACCAGCACATGTCCCATCCACCAACGTTTCTGATTATCTCCCTAATCCCCACCTAATCTTTCATTATGCATGTGCACATGTCTAATCCATGGTTAAAGATCCCATGTCCTTGGAGGCATGGGTCTTTCTTCAAAAAGTACTCAAAGGAATTAGAAATTCCTTTATTCCCCCTCATCTTGTCCCCTTGGACAAGAGTTGCCTTTATGGTCAAAGTATCATTATGTTGCCAAAATTCGGAGTGAGCACACATTGAATCTATCAATTGTTGATGTAGTAGTGGCGGGAGATCTCTTTCTCCCTTAAATTTGAAAAATAAATAAGTGAACCAAAGAGGCCAACACAAGAGAAGTGATGTCTCTTTTCATATAATAATTTATATTTTATATTTCATGGAAGCTGACTTAAAAGACGCCACCTTGTGTAAAGTCGTCTCTCTTTGTAAGAGGCCGACCATCACTTCATATGTGTATATATTCAAGAAGTCTCCCTCCTCTTTGGCATCGAATTATATTGAAGACAAGTTCGCATAATTCTGGGCAGAGTTTGCTTGCATTCAGCAGATCGATATACTGCTTCAAGGTGAACGACTTTGTGAAAGAGTCATTATTAATCATAAATTAGCACCTAGATAGGTGCTATCATAATCAGCCTAGAGGTTGGCTAAATTTGTAAAGCAATTGCTGCTCTCTTATCAATATATAAGTGATATATTTTGCTGGGTTTTACTCCCTCGAGAAGGAGGGTTTTCCCAGGGTATTTTGCTGTGTTTTGTGTTCAGTGTTTCAGTGTTTCTGCTTATTTTAAATCTGATCTAAAAACAACAACATCAACTTGGGCAAATCTACACAACGAAGAGTCTAACGCAGTTCGTTTTTGTTGAATTTTATGTTTGTTTGGACTTTCTGTAAGGTCATGCGATCATTCACTCTCTACATTGCATCTATGGATCTTCTAATAATTGGTAAGAAAGCAACTAGTGGGAGAGATTCATAAATTCTATGGTAGATTTATTTGTTAATTATAGATTAATTTTACCAAGTATGGTGATAATGGACCTAGTAAGCATAGATTTAATGGTAAGAATGAGTTTAAATATGTGAAGCTTACTTCTTATTTGTGAATAGTAATAGTGTCAAAATATGTTGTATGCTGATAACATATGATGGAGTTATGTTTGGGCCTAATGAGACATTTTGTTGCTTTGACATTATGTTGAGAATAAGGATAGATATGTATATATATATATTCTATATTTAAAGTTATTATTATATCTAATTGTTATTGGGTTAAAAATATTGTTAGTGGTATAATAATTTTGAATAAGTGATGATTAGAATTTGACATTTATATTAAACATTATAATGATTGAAAAGAAATTAAAAGAGGAAATGTTAGTTATTGACAAAAATTATCATAGTATTCAATATCGAATATTATCATTATTGATTAAGAAGAGTATCAAATTTATGAGTATAGATTATTGCTTATAATGTTATTATTAATTTCGTATTTTACAAAGGTTTTATTCAATTGTTAGAAGTTTACTTCGACTCGAGTTTTCTTTAATAATTGGTGGTTACAATAATAGTTGTGGATGTTAAATGTGATAGTTAGTATGGAGTGCAACTTTCGTAGAGGGGGTTGTTTCGAATGGTGGGGAGAGGCACGATCTGGAGTGTAGGGGGGTCATGCAAAGAAAACGTTAGTAAATGAATTGTCTATCTATAGTCATCTCATGTAGATCATTGAACTCTAAGTCCTGGCATGGAGATTAGAGGGATATAATAAACCATAGGCGTAATGCATTGAGGGAGAGGTGATATGGAAGATATGAGACTTCCACATCAAGGATTCGAACTAAATTATCTCCCACAATGGTAGTTAATATGAGAGCATCGAGTGGAGGCGTAGGTGGAGGGGGAGCAAAATTCAGATTCTTTTTGGAAATTTGCGAGAGATCATCAAACAATTTTTTTTTTTACAATGGACGAGGGATCATGGGTAGACCATAGATAAAGGGATTTAATTTCTATTCAATATCCATACTCTATGATGGAGGATATATGGGGACTTAGATCGTTGAATGAAGGAGGAAGAAAGGGGGCACCTGAATGCAAAAGAGGTTTAGTGAATGAACACCTATCTATATTAGATGCAGCATGGCATGATGGGAAGGGGAGAACATGTGGGATCTTCTTGGAGAAAATGCGACTAGGAGATTTACATGCGATAGACCATGAAATTGGGCGATAATGCCACAAATTTGGGTGTGGCAATCCAGGAAGGATCTGCGCATGAGATTGAATTCATCATTTGCAAGATGGAATGTTTTGCATATTTTAGCAGGCCTTATGAAATCGAAAAGCCTTGATCTAGAGAGGTGTTACACAATTTCATGGCGGACTAGTGCATCTAAAAGGTGAGTTACGTCTTATTTGTTCTTTGGATAAAATTTAACAGTTGTGGATATTATTTTAATTGAACCATGAATATCAGATCTTGTCTTATATCGTATGCATACACGTAATTTGCATTAGCTGTCTGAATTTGTTTGAGCAATTGATATTTTAATTTTCTTTATAAATATGCAACAAACATGTTTAACAGATTTTGAGTTGGGAAAATTGTTTAATCATAGTGAACCCTTTATATGTAATTAAGCTGCCAAAATCCATGATAGATTGTTGTAAAACTGTAAATGGTCATTTATTGCATTTTTAGATGTTTATGTGTTATACATGCCGATTGACATTATCTGCCAATACTCCGGAGTTGTGAAATCACTACATTCATATACACTGAAACGATTCCCTTTTCTTTCCAACCCTATCTATACTCTCCAACATTTGTGATACTAAATACACATAAATCAATTCTACATTTGGTGGTTTCTAACTGGAAAATAACCCCCACAAGTTCTGGCAGTTCACTGACTAAACATTTCCTCATTTCGCTAATGATAACTATTGGTTTGAACAACTAAGGGATTAATGAAATTGCAGCAACCTTTATTTCAAATTTCAACTACCTAACTTGCCGACTAAAAGTAATATTGTTTGAATGAATGAATAAAAGTAACCTATTTACCATCATCATCATATAGGAGAGTGTTCTTTTTGTATTAGATAGTTTTGAGACAAGAACCTTATATACATCATCGCCATTTTTGAACATGGTCAGGCTCCTAAGAAGTGTAATTTACATATTAGGAACCTTTAGATATTTTTCGTGAGATTGAGGTAAACTTACATTGTGTCATAATAAATTATGGTAATATCAGCTTCAGGTAGCAAATAGTTGGTCTATTAAGTTTTATTATTTTTTTTGATAGAATTGCTATATTGTTACTATCATAGAAAATCATGATTATCCTTGCCATTAATGAGAATTGGCAAGTTTAGTCTAAATTTTGCAGTTGAATGTTTATGTTTGCAAGGAATATTTTATGTCTCTAATATCCTTTTGAGTTATTATATCGATCTCTTTATTATAGGAAAATAGTGTAGTTATTTTATAATAACACTTTGAAAATCTTAATTTAGAGATATAACTAAGGGAGCTTAATGATAATCAAAATAGGAATTTAGTGGTAATATTTTAGGTCTTGATTTCATTGATATCAATTTATATGATAATCTATTTTAAATTTGATTAATCTTTTGCAAAGGATTTACATTTATAAAAGTTTAGGAATTTTGTAGCTTATACTTTAGTATTGGGAATATTGTTTTTATGTCTTGTATATTTGATTTGGTCATGAAAATGTTGAACTAGATCTCCATTTTTAATGGAGTTAAGTTGTCCACATTTAATAATGATAACCCTATAGTGGTGTGTAAGTGATGATCTTTTGTGTGAACTCATTGGTATAGTATCTTTTGTTAAAAATATAGGTCTTTTGTATTTGTATGAATTAATACTAGTTTTTATATGAGTGTTGTCTATATTATCCTTTGTTTCTAGAATTATTGGGTGGTCCTATGGGTGTACCAATGATAATATTTTGTTTACCCTTATTATAGTATCTTGTGATTTGAGCTTTGATGGTATACATTACCGTCGACCATACCAGTGTTGGTTCAAGTCCATTGTCGACTATTCTATGTATTTACTAAACTATTGTGAGATTAGTGGTGAGTTGAACATATATGTTAATATCGTTATTGACCAACCCGATTTTTGTGAAAGTTCAAAGTGTTGAACTACGATTCCTCTACGTGTCATGTAGGCAAGGCCATCATAGATGAGCCCTCAAGGAATAGGTCTAGCCCCTTAGGTTCCCCCATACTTACTTGAAAGCAAACTTATGTGAGTTGGTCTTGTGTTGTGATTGGAAAATTTTGGTATTTGTGTTATGTCCTTAGTTGAGTTAGTGTTGGAAAGTTTTGGGCATTGCACATTCTTAGCCTTTGTATTTGTATGAATTAATACTAGTTTTTATATGAGTGTTGTCTATATCATCCTTTGTTTCTAGAATTATTGGGTGGTCCTATGTAATGTCCCCTTTTTGGGATAACCCTAAATCTGCCCTAATTTATCAATTTCAAATAATCAATTTGGTTTAGGGAATATCTATAACAGAATTAGAAAATATTTACTAGATAATATAATATGATGCTCTCATTTGAATATGTAAAGGAAACAAGGAAAGTAAGATTAGTGATACAATTACCTGTTTAAGATCGACAAATATGTTAGTAAACATTTATAAATAAAGACAACATCATTTTATAGGTATATTGAATCTTCTTTAGATTTTCCTAATTCATTCTTCCTTGAGTATGATGGTCTGATGGGGTGCCCAAGAATCCCTAGGCCCAAGAGCAGTTTACCCCCCTTGGCCCCTTGTGGCCCTTGCCATCCATATGGGGTGGTGTACCTAGTATTCTACCTCCGTTCCCCTGTACCAGAACCATCATTGCTCAATCATATTGAGAGGTTGAGGGTGCAGCTACAACAGGGTGTCTTGGATAGTCATTTCCTCTAAGCCCAAGAGCAATTTGCCCCTCTTGGCCCATGTGGCCCTTGCCATCTAGATGGGTGGTGTACTCAGAGGGTGACCTCACACGCTGTTTCCCCTTCAGTAGACCCTCAACTCCCTTATCATTATAATCATATTAGCCAAAACGCAGTCCATATTTTAATCTTACATATTGATTCAGTCCATATAGCGATCAATAATACATACATCATTTCATATTTAGCAATGTAGGGAGAATTGAATTTATGTAGGTATTTATACTTATCTGGGTGTGATCTGCTGGAGCTTTCCCTGATCCTCGCAGTCACTAGATCGGCAAAACTTCTTTTCCTTTTATCTAGTCACGATGCCTTCCTTCCTTATTCTATATTTCAATAGAACAATAGATCGTAATTGTCTTCAGTATTGCCGGGGGTGCAGAGATGTAATTAGTCTTTTCTTTTCTCTTCTTCCATGGTTGTTTTATATGGTTTTGCACACAATAATTATGATAGAATATATCACCATAACATCATTAGTTGTCCAATTCAAAATAACATATTAGCAATACTATAATAGTAACATGCATATCCCAAAATGACGATAATTAGCCGATAGGCTATTGTGGGTGGGAAATCCAACTGGATTCGTCTGATGTCCGATGTTGTAAAATTCCTGAAGTTTTCCACCGCTGCCGAAAAATAAAAGGCACAGGAATGGTTTTAATAAGTGGTAGACGATGGGAGTGGGAGTGAAGGAGGACAAAGGACAAAGCAGGGCGTAAAGTCTAGACTCTAGAGGACAGAGGACAGAGGACAAAGGATAAAGGGTGTAGAGTCTGAATTACCTCTGTCAAGGCTGCGTGTTACTCTTGCAAGAAGCAATTATAAAGCATGGGGGAGTGGAAGGGAGTTGGTGGAGTCATTTATAAAGCATGGAGCCCTATTTCTTGCTGTTCAATCTTCACGTGGGAAAAGGGGAAATCATCATTCTCTAGCAAGAAGATTCTAGGGGTTGGAGTGATGGTTGCTCCCTTGCTCAAGAGGGGGCGATATGGGGAAACATAATTTTGGGGGGATTGGAGGACCTTGTGTTCAGAGGAGATAGAAGAAATAACATTGGTAGTATTATTCATTCCTGCAAACTCTACCCATTTACTTGGATTAGCATGTGGGTAGAATGATAACAAAAGTTGCGCAAAAGCTTGAGGTAAGTCACCGTCCATGGTTTAGGAATCTGTACGTGGCTGAATGATTCTCTTGGTGGTGTTTTATTGCATTCCAGAAGAAATTTGTCACTGTTGGTTAAATGGTAGCATTGGTTTTTTGGTCTGATGAAGGATATTGTGCCATGCTCCAAAGCTCCCAGTTTGGAATACGTAGGGGGATTACTAGAAATGGTTGCAGTATTTGGCGTTACACCTGCCGATTACATTTGCTTGAAAGTTCCTAAGCCGCTCCAAATATTCCATTTTGTGCATATCGTGCAATCAATGAAGTCCTTGCGACCACAAACCTTTGAGGCATTCTGTCAAACAATTCATGTGCCTGGTCTATGCTTTTTGCATTTTGCTGATAAATGCTGGATCCATCTTTACACCTGCATATTGCATTTTCTTGAAAGTTTCTAAAGCCTTTTCAACAATTCCATTTTGTGCTATCCCACAATCTTGGCATTCCATGAGATCGCACCTCTTTGAAAACAACTCATGTGCCTTGCATATACGCGCACATTATACCAAAACTCCCTTTTTGGCGTAGGCAATGAGGATGCTGGTAAAGGTTGCAGAAATTGGCTTTACACCCGACGATTGCATTTGCTTGGAAATTTCTAAAGACTATAAACAAATACATTTTGTGCTTACCCTACAATTTTTGCATTTCATGAGATCACATTTCTATGAGGCATTCTGTTAACAGTTCACTCGCCTTCTCTATGCTTCCACATTTTTTATTTATGTCTAGCAAGGCAAATGTAACTACAACTTATGATAGAAAAATTCCGTTGTAATGCTTGATGGATGTCCCTTCGTTATTACTGGATATCTGATACAGTGCACAATATTATAGTGCAAGCTGTTCTTTTCCAGATTTCTTCATTTAGCATCACCAATATTCTCTACAAGAACATTCATACCTATTTAAAATGATGGAGACGGTCCACATCCCTCAGAACAATTTCTCTAACAATTTCTCTGGCAACAATCGTGGAGCTGGAATTTAGATACAGTGTGCCAATCAGAACATACTCGAAGGTTCTTAACAACTCTGATAGATGTACTTAAGGTTGGGGCCACGTTTAACAAACCAAATGCAATTGCTAACTTTATATTTGGTGGCAGATAAATGATTATTTATTATTATCTTCTCTTCCACGGCATTAAGTAACAGCCTTGAATATGGAATACCTTGCTGCCTTCTTTTGCCAAGCCAATTTTTCTGATTTGGCATAGATCTCCCATGTTGAGGATGTGATTTATCTCTTGCAAAAATAAATCAAAGAATTTACCATTGAACCTATCGATGGCTATCACACCTTAACATTTATACAATGTTTTGGATGTTATGACTAGATAGGGTAGCCATAGGTTAATTATAAAATATCATGATATGTAGGTATAGGTTATTATACTATATCTTAAATCATATTATTTTAGATATATTTTAGTATATTAGAGTATAATTCTTATTACATTTGAAATAGTGAAATGGTATTATTTATGTTAAAAATTTGGTGTTAAATGGCATTTCTATTTTGAATACCTTGTAGTTATGGCCATACGTTAAATGATTACTGGAAATATAACTTGTGAAATATTATTACTTGGTATGGTTTCACTCCCCCAAACTCTTCCTCCCTGGTATTGACCTTTCACTTCTTCAATTTAGCGAGCTGCAGTTTGAAAAAAAAAAAGTGTTTCCACGATGGTTTTAGTGTAAGTTTATTAAAATGAAAATTACTGTGAAGATCCCCAATAATGCGCACACTTAGGTTTTTAACATTAATGATCTAAAGTTTTTTCATGTACTTTTAAGTCCCATTGACCTGCTTTTGATCATGTGTCAACATTAATATAATTTCTCCCTCTGTGGAATTTGAGTAGGAAATAACGTTTTGTGTCAAAGCTTGCCCCTCTTCCTTATAGAAGTTAGGCAGAGCTTGTCAGTCCTCTTATCGTGTAGCACTCATGTTGTAGACCTCATTGTAGCCTATCTCTACTATGGTATGGCTTTGTCTAGAATGTGATGCAATTGACATCTTCTTCATCCATTGAAAAACTATTGTACTTTGAGGTAGAAATTTGTCTGGTGTCCACTGTCTCACTCTTAGCCATTGTTGGCATTATTTGAGTTTTTGTTGTATTAGTTTTGATTTTTTCAATATGTAAATAAAATTAAAGCACACCCTATACGGTCCACTTTACTGTTTAATTCGATTAACTACTGAAAGGGGGTGTATGCTCATAGTGCCCATATTCTCTACCTACTCATACTGTGCAACTGCGAGTGTGAGTAGCCATGCTACTATTGTTTCTTATTGTTTATATATGTCCTGTTCATTCCTTTTGAATTCTCTCGCAACATGCTTGAGTGTTGACCTGTGGACATTGGCAACTGTCAAGACAAGTAAAATAAGAGTTGGCATCAGTGAATACGGATAATGGGAATGAATTAATCAATTGAATTTTGCTATAAATAGTTAGTCATAAGAAAAGCCTTTTACATTTTCTTGTGATTTTCCCCCCTACCCTTCAATATACTCCAGAGTATATCCTGCTATCGGCGTAACCATTGCACCTCGTTGAGGTGCAAGCGCTAGTAAATAACATCAATTAGACAAATATTATTATGTATAAATTGTATTTATCAATCACCTATAATATATTTATCAATCATCATATATTTAAATATATTTGTCAATCATCATATATTTAAATATATTTATCAATCTTAATATATATTTAAACATATTTATCAATCATGTTTAGATACATTTATCAACCACCAACTGTTATTTAAATTCCCTAATTATTTGCCAATTATCCACATCTAAATTCATAATGTATTAGCAGATTTCTCTTTCTAAATATATAAGCATAAGCTATTATTTTAATTCTCATCTCATTTCATAGTGCATTAAACTGTTCATTATCTTCAACATAAAATATTTGCTTAGATCATTATCTACATCCTAAATATATTCCTAACTAATTATTTTCCCAGCCACCGTGATCTGATTTTTAATATATATATAGATAAATGATTTTCTGTTTTTTCTAAATTTTTGTCCCTCCTTTCTTTCTTGTTTGGAATTATCTACCTTTATATGGCCCGATCTGTCAAGAGACATGGCTTTTGGCATTATTTGCACCTCCTGAAGGGACGTAACCCCTCACTTAATTGGGGCTGTTGAAATAAGTTTGACTGTTGCCTTTTTTTTTTGGGATAATGCCTTCTCACTAAGAACCGATGCCTTTAGATTTATTTATTTATTAATAGATGTAGTGCCCCTCCAGTTTCTACTATGTGTTCCGATTTGTTTATGCTGTTAGACAGTACCTTTATTACGATAGACCTTGATACCTTGTTATTGTTTTATGATCGCTGACATTGGAGCGATGATGGTGTTATATCTTGATGTGATGATACACTATACAGATGGTTATGTTTTATGTTATGCTTTTGATTAGCATAGTTGTTGATATTGATATATGCTCATCTGTTGATTAATGATGCTTTAATTTCATCAGTCTTGATGTGACTGTATTGGTGAAGGGGACGAGATTACATCGCTCGCATGCAAGCACCTGGTGATTCCGCGATTTCTCTTAACGGTGTGACTGCTATGTAATATGCATGTTCGACACTCATCTTGTTTGCAGGATTGCAAGTACAGGACATTGTCTCCACTTGGCTTCATAGGGCTAAGCGTGTCCAGTTTCCCAATGGTTTTGTTGATAGGGAGATAGTAACAAAGTGGCCTTGTCAAACCACAAACCCTATCATAGTGTGTCGTCAGTTTGTGTCTGGTTTATTGTTGAGTCATGTCGTCTTTGATGTTTTGATAATTTATTATTGGTGGGAATTATATGTGGAAATTAATGTTAAGAGGTTGTAAATGTTAATTTATTTATTTTAGATTAAAATTGTTATTTAATTTAATTAATTTAATTTCATTCAATTGGTAAGGTAATCTATTGATTAAATTTATCTTATTAAATGGATAAATTAATTAATTAAATTTCATTTATGTGGTAAGGTAATTTAATCCTCGTGGTTAAATTTATTTTATTAAGTAAATAAACTAATTAATTAAATTTATTTTGTTGAGTAAATAAATTAATCAATTAAATTTATTAAGCGAATAGTTTAGTGGTTTTGTAAAGTGCATAGATTAAGTGATTTAAAATTATTTGGAAATTAAATTTTGTTTTAAATTATTTAAAAGCAAAAATATCTTGTAAATGCATAAGGAGGAAATAACTGTGGTAGTTGAGAGAGATGTTTGTAAAATTTTGACTAAGTGTTGAGAGAATTTATTGAGGAATTTGATGGAAAAAAAAAAAAATCTTGCAAATTTTTGCTGTTAAAATAGAGGAAGGTTTTGCTCTGTATGATTGCATTTTTTGTCTGGAAGTGGAGAGTTTGAAAGAGATTCTGGAAGATTGGATTTTGTAGGGAAGCTCAACTCCAGTTCTCATTTCCTTCAAGCTTCAAAAACATGTTCTTTTATTGCTTATTGTTTAAAAGCTTTGATTTTAAATTTTGAATGGTTGCTTGAGAAATTGCTGTAAATTTTTAGAAATCTTTGTAGGAAAATTATGAAAATCTCAAATCTTTGTAGAGAATCAATTTGTGACAATAGAAAATTCAAATGAAAACATTAGATGATTTTGCAAACCTCTGTAGAAATGAGTTTGAAAACTTTGTTAAATTTGATAAAATTGTGGTTCTCTGTAAAATTTGGGAAAATTAAAACCTCTGGCAATTTGTCAAATTTTCCTGTAGAAAACTTCATTTTTACATTTACCCTTTTAGCAATTGTATTTGAATAAAAAAAAAAAATTCATATGATATGCTGTTGAGATTTTGTCTCCGAGAGATGAGAATTTAAAAAAGAAAGAAATAAATAACCAGATGAAATCGCCGTGCGTTGAAATCACACGCATTGGGGAATTAAAAAAAAAAAAGTAAAAAGGGGAAGGTGGGGCCCTGCCCTACATAGCCATGGGAGGCGCGTGGAGCGTGCCTCAAAAGGAGTTGCATTGCCTACACAGTACCCCAAAGGGGAGGCTGCGTAGGTAGCCAACTCCCCTTCTTTTCCAGCGGACTGTGTTTTAAAAAATATATATAATATAAATATTATATATTATATAAATTTATATATATATATATATTTAAAATGTGTTATTTAAAAAAAAATATATATAATATAAATATTATATATATATATATATATATAAAAAATTATATATATATATATATGTGTTGATTTTATTTACATTATTTGTTGTTTTTTTAATAGAAATTAAATTCATGCGAAAATATTAATGCGAATATTATTTTTATATTTGATGTATGCAAGTGCACATTTATTATTAATTTGTTTACAAAAGGATTAAATTAGAAAAAAATTGACTTTTACTATTAGTTGAATTGGGAAAATTAAAGTTAATTTTATAGTGGTAGTTTCCTTTTAGTGCATGGAATTTATAAATTATTTTGAATGTTGTCATGCAAAATGTCATGGCTTTAATTGTATTTAAGGAAACCTAACATTAGATTTATTAGTTTGCATGTGATTGTTTTTAAAGGTTATGTTTTTCCTTTATTCTAGTTGTTGGGGCAATTGTGTTGTTTGTTGAGTAAGACTTCCAAATGTGTTTTCTTGAGATAATGTTGTGTCTCATGTGATTGTTATTGTTTAACGTGGGTAGTGCACGGGATATGTTTCAGTTGGACTTGGTTATGTGAACAGGTTGTGTCGTATAATTATTGTTGAGTTGGTAATTGTAGTTGGTTATGTGCACCTGGTTTACCCACTGATTAGTAGGATTAGTTCCTTAGGTTGTTAATAGGGGAGTGGCTTTTCATGGGGTCCGACACACAAAGTGGTGTCTGGGTAACTCATGAAGAGTTAGATTAATCAGTGACAACTTAATAAATATGTTAGGGGAAAAGGGTAGTTTAAACATTTAACTTTTGTTAATACCTCGCTCATGGACTCCTAGTAAAGACTTGGGATGAGACGAGAAGGCCTGGAGTGGCAAGATCGTTATCTTGTCTTTATGAAAGATAATCAATTCCGCATTGGATTGCATGTGGGGCTGGGTTTCGTAAGAGGTCACCAGGGTAACCCAAGATGGGGGCCGGAGCCTAGGAAGATTCGCCAGGGTAATCCATGCAACTTTGTGATGACACTCCTCCTATGACAACTGTCAGTCAGTTTGTTGTATTGTGCAGTTGATCATTGTTATCTGGAAGAATTGTAACCATTTTGTTAGTTTTGTATTTGTGTAGTTTAGTATTGTTATTGCCTAGGTCCAAAGGTTGTAGGTTTTGCCTGGGAAGCTCTTTTACTATCTCCTAGCACGGGGGGTGGGCCTTTGGGTACCACTTGGTTTGGGTGGAACATCTCAGTGATGTGCATCAGTGGTGGTGTCTGTTGTGTTATTATCATTTAAACCTATCTGGGAATATCAAATATGAATGAATCATTATTGTACTTAATAGCTTAAATGATTTATTTTAATGTTTTGGATGTATGATCTTTAATTCATGAGTAATAAATATAAGTTATGTTTAGTAACTTTTGTTAGTAATGGGTATTATAAGTAAGCGTCGTCACACACTTTAGCGAATGTATGTGTTAGTGTAGTTTACTTGTTTAACTACACTTTTTAAAAAAAGAAAAAATTGTTCACTTCTGTTATGTGTGTGGCATTCTCTAGGGTTTCGTGGCGGGTGTTACAACAAAGGCATAGTCATATTTAAATATTAGTTTCTTGGAATATTATTTTCAGACTTAGGTTATATTTAGTTTTATTATTATGATAGTTATACTTAACAATAACTTGTTTTTTTTGGTATATTAATTGTATTACAATTATATTCTTGTGAATATTAATTTCTCTATTATGATAATTATATTATAATTATAATATTATTTGTAATTGTAATAATTTTTGAGTTGCTATTATTTATTAATAATAAAATTGCTCATATATATATATTTTTATTTATTTTCTCATTTATTTATATTTCAATGCGTTACAATTTTGGGGACATGACATCCTATGGGTGTACCAATGATAGTATTTTGTTTACCCTTATTATAGTATCTTGTGATTTGAGCTTTGATGGTATACATTACCGTCGACCATACCAGTGTTGGTTCAAGTCCATTGTCGACTATTCTATGCATTTACTAAACTATTGTGAGATCAGTGGTGAGTTGAAGATATATGTTAATATCGTTATTGACCAACCCGATTTTTGTGAAAGTTCAAAGTGTCGAACTACGATTTCTTTGCGTGTCATGTAGGCAAGGCCATCATAGATGAGCCCTCAAGGAATAGGTCTAGCCCCTTAGGTTCCCCCATACTTGCTTGAAAGAAAACTTATGTGAGTTGGTCTTGTGTTGTGATTGGAAAATTTTGGTATTTGTGTTATGTCCTTAGCTGAGTTAGTGTTGGAAAGTTCTGGGCATTGCACTTTCTTAGCCTAATTTGAGTGCTTGTATGATTTCGTGTTTGTTTGGTTTTTGTTGTTTAAATCATTCACCTGAGCATGATTTCCTGCACACAAATTGTATTTTTTTATAATTTCTGATGTTAATGTAATTGACTGTAACAATGTAGTAAATTTAAGCTTTTCTGAGTGAGATTCCATTTGGGTTGCTTTTTAGTTCTTTGTTGTAAAAGGTTGTATTATATATCTTCTTGATCAATCAACAGGAATCTGAAAATCCTTTTCCAATTAAAGTAAAACTAGAATCCCAAACCACATACAGCTATATATAATGCCTGTAATCGCCTGCAACTAATAATAGCAAAGGGCAGTATACATTAACAACAAAAGTTGTTAATTCTAATACTAACTTCAACTACCTTCTAACAATAGCATGTGTCTGTGCATGTGCACGGAAACAACTTGTGAGAACTTGATAACAATTTATGTATGGGAAGGGACATCATTCAAAAATCCAATAAAGATGGCCTAACTTAAGCTAGGTGGAGACTTCGTAATTCCCTATACTTGTTTGTTAACCAGGCACAAACTTGTCCATTCTTGCAGTCAGTTTTACAAATCTTGTTGCCTTTATTGCATAGCCTTTGCACATCACTTTCATCAGGTCAAAAAGGACCATTTATCTCAACCCTATAGAGTTAAATATTTTTCAAACATCAGATTTTTTCCCAATTCCATATCTTTGATTTGCATATTCATTGTTTGGAACTATTCTACCATGCTTATCTAAATTTTGTGATACTCAAATCCAATCAACCAAATGGAAATTTTTTCCTCAATGTTAGCCTCTCCTGTATAAACATTTTAATAAGAGTATGTGGATCTAGGTCCAATAGAATTTGTTCACATTAGAAAGCAATTTTGATTATCTTTCTCTCAAAAGTGCTCTTCTTGTCAGAAAATTTTCTTGTTCAAAAATCATCTTATCCACTCTATCTTTTTTGATAATAAATGCAATGTCCAACTTATAACAGCTATATTAAATTTGAATTTCTTTTGAGGCAATCTTCTCATGTCCTCCTAGAGTTTCCTAGTCTGTAACTTGCTTTCCTTTCTTGTTCTATACTATTTCTTTTTGTGATATAATCAAAATTGCCTTAGTGATGAAAAAAGAAATTAGAAGTACTATCCAAATTAACAAACCTGCAACACTTGTGCATAAAAACTGACAAGGTACCTCCCATCACCTAGCAACATTTCAAGTCATGGTGACATTGCTTGAAGCCACATGATTAAATTCTGTTAGCTTATCAGTATATCTCAGGTGTTTGACATCCTCAAATATACCGTTCATCCTCCCAATATGGGTGATCTGGAATTCTAACACTTCGGTTCTCCAAGATTACTAGTCATACTACCTGAATATTTTGATGTTTGATGTTTATCAATGACTGGGGAAAAAACCTTTTACTACATGCCTATTTCACTTGCTTGTAATTGTCTCTTGCCAGATATCTCCCATGAGCACAAGTCATTTTCTGATATCCATGATCTCACATAGCTATTATTTGGGCAACAATGTTTATGAAGTTTTGTTATTTTTTAATGCACAGCTAATGATATCCATGACTTATCCCTAACTTGTGATTGAATTTATTATTCTATGTTTCATTATGATGTTGCCCTAACATTTGCTTGCCTCATTTTTATGTGGAGGGACCAATTCGCCTGTCATCTTAGCCAATTAGTGTGAATCTAATAGGACAGACATTGGACTCTCCTGTCCATACTCTGATGGTTGTGATGACCAACACTTTTCCCCTTGATTGCTGTTTTAAAAATAATATATTCTTCTCAGGAATGCAAAGGACATATCCTCCTTTGCTAATGTAAATTTTTTGTGTTTAATGTCAACCAATATCCATGACCAGTAGCATTTGCACAATGATCAATATACAAATATTCTTCGCAATTTGTACAGTTAATGAAAATTGATACTTAAATTTTCATGTGGACCTTTTGATGGCATTGCAAACAGTAAGTTTGAAAAAGCAATAGTAGAGCAATTTCAATACTGACCAATTTGTTCAATTTTTAAAATTTTCTTATATTGTGAAATAGATGTAGAGACTCGGAGAATATAACAATCCTAATTACCGTATTTGTTTAAACCATGAAACTTTCTATAATATGTATTTCTACAATCTTGTATTTGTGAGTGTCTGCATTCTTGAAGCTTGTTAGATTTTTGCATGAAATGCTCTTAGCAACTATTCAATCTCATACTGGTCTTTGATCTAGATGTCTTTCAAAAAAATTTAAGTGGGAAAACAAAGTTTGGATTCTAATGGTATTATAGATTATCCTTCTATAAAGTTTTGGCTTTACTTGGATGTGGTTTCTAGATGAGGCACCTGAAAAAGAGAAGGCTGTTCAAAGAAGCCAGGGCAGTCACATCCCATGTAGATTATGAAGAAGGGGTCCAATTTGTGAAGAAGAGGTAATCATACTTGCAGATGCGCATGATACGGTGCATTATTTTTGTTATTTTTAGTAAAGCATTTTTGGTTTAATTTTGTTAGATAGTTGAAATAATCTATTGCAAGCATGTTAAAGTGTAGTAAATTTGGTTTATATGATTTATATTGATTTTAGGAGTTTGATAGTTGAGATCTGTGCCATTGGCTTTTGGGGATTGAATCAATGTTTGCCATCTATGATGTGTTTATTTCAGTCAAAGCAACATTTTTAGAGGAATCCAAACACTAGTGATGTACAAGCTTGTAGTTCTTCTTGTCCTTTACTTGCCTTGAATTATTAATGTTATTACGCTTTTGAATAGTTATCCTTATTTGGTATATCTTTTGAAATTTAGCTCTTTCAAATTGTAGACCTCTAGTGTTAACATCTATTGGAGGAATGTTTTCCTCATTAGTAGTATGGTTTGATTTATTTGTTGCATGAAGCAACTCATTTAGGTGTTTGATATCTCATTGAATAATCATCCTTATTTGGTTTATCCTCTTAAATTTTGTAATGTCCCATTTTGGAGTTCAATTTATCGACATTCGCACCCTAAGAAGTTTTCTTATTATTGATCGATTATATCTGATCAATAATCCATTTCTATGGCTGGGTGATTATGTGCATATATTATTCAGAAGCATCCTTTTGTTTGATCAATAGATTCTGATATTATAGTTGTTTGCCTACGAAATGTAATTCTAACCTTACGTACTACTGGCAAACTTGTAATGTGCAGAACATAGGATAAAACAGTGAACTGAAAGATATCATAGTTGAATGCCAGAAACTTTATTCATCATCAGAATTATCATGTACAAGAGAGTATCACAATGCTTACAATATAACCATCGGCACCAAAACTCATAATCATTCCCCGACTATCCCAACCGACTACATATAACGTTCGGCGGTGGTTAGATAACCAACTGACGCGACGCTTCATAACAACATCAACATTAACATTAATTTGAACTTGCTTTCCCGAAAGTACATGACATTATTATTCTTTACTAATCTATAGTTTTATTGACAATTGGCCGACTACGACCAAGGCCGACTACAGCCGACAACAAAGTAAAGATATATGACTAACATCATCCCCCCCAAAAAAGAAGTCGTCTTCTAGACGACATACATATAGCAAGACAAGATCACTGAGAAGTAGGGGGAAGGGAGTGCGTCCCTGGATGCACAGATGATGTCGGAGTAGTAGAGGAATGCTTCATTCGCGATGCCCTCACCTCCTACTCCGTCGTGTCTTGAAATTTCCCCGATCCTGTAGAAGCTTTGTCTATTACCATTTTAATGCCTTTCGGCGTCTTGAAGCGCCAACCTTCGAGGGGTAATGGTCACTTCGGGAGTGCCAGCCACCAACATTTGCACTTCTGCGTTGCCGGTTAGGTTCTCCATGTCATGGATTTCATTATCGGCGTCCATCTGTTTCTTTTCACAATGAGGCTACTTTTGGCTTGTCTTTGCATAGCCTTCTTGCCCTTGTCCATGCTACGTGGGTTCGGCGATTCCGGCCGACTTATAACTCTCGAGGCGGTTAGCTGAGTGCAAAAGCGCCCGGTACCGGCCTTAAGCTATGGCCTTGAGCGCAAAAGCGCCCGAGCTGTAGAGAGCGCCGAGCCTTGACTGGCGAGCTTGCCAATTCTTTGAAAGCTGCCAGTGCCAAAGCGCGAGCTAGCAGAAGCGCGGTGGTGAAAGCTGCCGGGCGGTGAAAGCGCGGTGATGAAAACTTAGAGGCAGTGAAAACTGGTGGTGGCGCGAACTTACCCGGCTGCCGAACTTGTCAAAGCGCGAGATTGATCAAAGGCGCGAATTTAATCAAAGCTGAACTTATCAAAGCTGTAGAACTTGCTCAAAAGCAAGGCCAGTCAAAGCTGGCAGAAATACGGTAAGAAGTGGAAATCGTCAAGCTTTGTAGGATCTGGAATCCGATGCGACACGAGTAGTTTTGTGAAATCCGTACGCTTTGGAGAAGTGAAATCCGTACGACCTGGCAGTTTTGTGAGATTCGTACGACTTGGCAGTTTTGTGAAATCCGTACGCTTTGAAGAAGTGAAATCCGTACGACTTGGCAGTTTTGTGAGATTCGTACGACATGGCAGTTTTGTGAAATCCATACGCTTTGAAGGAGTGAAATCCGTACGACCTGGCAATTTTGTGAAATCCGTACGATCTGGCAATTTTGTGAAATTCGTACGGCTTGGCAACTTGGGAGAATCTGTACGACCTGGCAACTCTGGAGAATCTGTACGGCCTGGCAACTCGGAAAAATCCGTACGGCCTGGCAACTTTGAGAAATCCATACGGCCTGGCAATTTTGAGAAATCCGTACGGCCTGGAAATTTTGAGAAATCCGTACGGCCTGGCAATTCTGAGAAATCTTCTGAGAAATCCGTACGGCCTGGCAACTCTGAGAATGCCGTACGACCATGAGCTTTTGTGAATTCCGTACGGCTTGAGGTTCTTTGCCGAAATCGCCTGATATGATGATGCCGTACGCTGTGCTGAAAACGCCGTATGTTCTGCAGAGATCCTTTGAAGGCCGTACGACCTCAAGACTCAGAATTTGTTGAGGGTGTCGTACGATCCTTGTCCTTATTGTGCCTCTTCTACTGAGAAATCCGTACAGACTTTTGTTCTCTCCTCTCTGATGAAAGTGTCGTACGATTCCCTTTCCTGTGCTTGACTGTACGCTTTTCTTCCTTTCATAATTTCCTTCTGTCCAAGATAGCTCGTCCTTAAATGGCCGTACGACTTCCTCCTTGGTCGAGTTTTGGCAACTTTTTATTTTAATGTTCTCTACTTTGATTTTTCGCCATTTATTTCCCTCAGCAAATTTCTCCTTTGGTCGTACGATTTGTTGAATAGCCAAGATTTTTATTTTAATTCGCTTCACTTTTTTATATAACTCACCTTTGTCTCCCTTCGAATTTCTTTTATTTCTTCCCTTCAATTTTTTAATTCTCTCTATTTTTCCCCATTTCACTCCTTTGATAATTTTTAACTTTTCCTTATGTCGTTCATTTTCTCTCTCATCCCCTCTCTCTTCTTTTCCATTTTTCCTTTCTTCATCTCTTTTCTTTTTTTCTAATTTTTTAATTTTTCCATACTTTTCATTTTTTAACTCCACAATTTTTTCATCTCGTACCTGTTCAAACTTGTGGACTGGCGTATCGTCCAGTTTTGAGACTCTTCCTTTGTACTCTCCATACTCGGTCGGAAGTTTTTGGCTGGGCCTTCCCTCTTCTTCCTTGATTTCCCCGATTTGTAGCATGTTGCACTCTCTATGGAACACTTCATAGTCTTCCATCTGCCAATGAAATAAGCCATTCAGCGAGCTTGTCTCGTCCTCCGAACAACTCTCGAGTTCAAGTACGCCTTCGATGTTTGGTTCCATAGCTTTCCTTCCTTCGTCCATAACCGATTCACCTCCATCCGATTCAGATCCGGAGGAAGCCAATTCTTCGCTCACGGCCTGGTTCTTCAAGTCGATGACATACTTCCCCCCATTGTTCTCGATCGGGAGTGTGTTCCTCTTCCAATTATGATTTGCCTTCGCCGCTATCAGCCATCCTCTCCCAAGTAGTGCATCATATGCTTTCCTCTGTAACGGGATGACGACAAAATTTAGCAAAAACTGTTGTGTCCCGATCGTCACCTTCTGTGCCATCAACGTTCCCAACGGCTTGATACCATGTTGATCAGCGCCAACTAGTTGGAATGTCGGCGGCCAGAGTGTAGGCTTCCCAAGACTCTTCCATGTGTCTTCGGGTAGTACGTTGACTCCTGATCCTCCATCAATGATAGTATTTGTCAAGATATTCCCTTTGATTTCCATATGCACGACCGCTGGCATCTTCCCGATGTTCGCTGTGAGCAATAGCGGGTCGATTGTTTGTTCACCGTACGGTGGCGGTTCTGGTATCAATTCTTTCCTTCGTTCCTCCAATCGTGGTTGCTTGCCATCCTCGACGATGTTTGTGATCGCCAGTCCCAACTGCGGCATAGTCTGGAGAAGGTCAGTTACTTTGATCGGTATGGTGGTCTGCAGTACCTGTCGTACGATGTTGGTTTCCGCCTCCGACCGCCAAGAGGCTCCTGGCTTCTCCAAAGGTACTTTGTTTTCCTTTGCCATCGCCAGTTCCACTTCGGTTTTTGCTTCCTTCATCCTTTGTTTCTCCGTACATGGATCTGGGTAAGTGGCCTTTTTTGCTTGTGCTCTGGTGATCACCAGTACCTCTTGTTCTTCTACTTCTAGCATGTGGATACCCTTTTGCTTAGGGCATTTGTTATCTTCATGATCGCCTGGTCCACACCACTTACACAATCTCCCTCCTGAACCTTGACCGTTCTGGCAGTCCCTGGCAAAGTGGCCCCATTCGTTGCACTTCCTGCATTGGATCATGGGCCTTCCTTTTGCATCGTACTGTATAATGTTTCTTGGACTTCTGTTGCTTCGGTAGCCTCCAGGGGATGCATTGCTATTGTACTGGGGCTTTGGTGGTGTGTCCGGCGGTGTTGACGGCTCTCCATGAGTGAAGAGTACTTGTGCACTTCTGGCTTTTAAGTTGTATGGGCATTCCTTGACGGAATGTCCCATCACTTGGCAGATATCGCAAGAATAAGTTCTTGGAACAATTCGCCTTCGTGTGACCTTCCACATTGCAGTCCGTACACCACAGTTCTTTGGCTTCTCTTGTACTCTCCTTGTCGGCCTTCAATTCTTTCATCATTCGCATCATATCTTTCCTAAGTGCTTGTACAGTCTTGGATTCACCGTCGTTGTCGTCCGTACTCTCCTCGTCGTCTGTCTTCTTTTTCCCTCAGGAGGATGTTTTATTTTCACTTTCTATGTCCATTGCCCGTTATGCTTCAGCGTCTGACCAGAAGAGTCTGATTTTCATTTTAGCCGAAGTGAGGAATCGGTCAACTTCAATGAACCATCTTTTCTTTAAAACCATCGCGGTTTGTGCCTCGGCTTTCCTATCAGTCTTTCAACCCTCACTGTAGGTCCGTACGTTCTCGTGCTTTCCTTGTTTGGTATGATATATTTCTGTGACGATCTCACTATCGTCCCGCAGAAGTTTGAACTCTGCTTCAAAATTTTGCTTCAGGACCCTCCATGTGGCTCTCTGCGCTTGGTCCAATTCCGAGTACCAATCAATGGCACTGTCTCTGAGTGTAGCTGGAAATGCCTTCAGCCACTGGTCGGGGTCATCCTGCCCGCTGGCTATCCAGATTGTCTCACATGTCTTGCAATGCCGTACGGGATCCTCAGAGCCATTCCCCATGAATTTCGGCAACTTTTGCCTATCCGGATGAGCCATCTTTACCGGTTGACCTCCTTGTTGACCTCCTTGTGTTTTGGACCTGATTAGACTAGTGGATTCCTCGCTACGTCCCTGTGCGTCACCAGCACTCTTGGCCATGTACGAGTCACTTCCACGTCCTCTGTCAGCGTCCTCAACACCGTGGGTCTCCTCAGGATCGCCGATGCTCCCTACATACAGGGTCTTAAGCTCTGGTCTTTCCCTCCTTAACTCGTCGTCGTCGTCCGAGAGGGACAACTCTCGAAGTCGTCTGATGCTACTATTCAATTCATCTTCATTTTCATAGAGGTTATATTTTCCTGCGTGTGGAGTGCTGAAGGGGTCTTCGTCCCTTCCTTCTATCAAACTGTGGTGTGCTCGTTCAATAGATGTGTCTATTCTTGTCAAATTTTCATATGTTCTTTTTATGCTCTGATTGATTTCAATTAAGTCCTCATCTAGTTCCTTACCGACTTGCCTTAGTCGTCTTCGCCGATTTTCTTGCTCTTGCAGCCTGAGTGATCGCCGAACTTGCTCTTCTGAAGTCCCGTGCCCGTCAGGTACTCTATTCTTGTCTTTGTTCGGCCGTACGGGCATTTAGTTGTTCAAGCAATCATTGCTGGTTGCCGGAAGTGCGGCGCCGACTAGTATCCCGTTCTTCCTCTTCCCGTTTGTTTCGGTCTTCACAACGTTGCACGATTTGCTGCCTTCGGCGCTCACGGGCTTCTTCCTCTCGCAAGTCTTGCAGGATAATGAAATGGCGGGCCAGTAACCTGGGCATGCGATTCAAGAGGTGGTTCACCTCGTCGTTCACTTCCAGCCGATCCCAGATGACTTCCTCAAGGATCTCCCGAATGAGGGATTCCCTACGTACGTGGTCACGTAGCGATATTTTCCACAAATTTACCAGATCTTCTGTCAATGAGTCTTCCCATTCCTCATTAGCATTTACAGGTTCTTCCGCTGGTTGACCCATTACGCTGCCATGGCAGATGATGCCCTAGTCTGTTCAGGCAACGGCGCCAAATGTTTGCCTACGGAATGTAATTCTAACCTTACGTACTACTGGAAAACTTGTAATGTGCAGAACATAGGATAAAACAGTGAACTGAAAGATATCATAGTTGAATGCCAGAAACTTTATTCGTCATCAGAATTATCATGTACAAGAGAGTATCACAATGCTTACAATATAACCATCGGCACCAAAACTCATAATCATTCCCCGACTATCCCAACCGACTACATATAACGTTCGACGGTGGTTAGATAACCAACTGACGCGACGCTTCATAACAACATCAACATTAACATTAATCTGAACTTGCTTTCCCGAAAGTACATGACATTATTATTCTTTACTAATCTATAGTTTTATTGACAATTGGCCGACTACGACCAAGGCCGACTACGGCCGACAACAAAGTAAAGATATATGACTAACAATAGTTGGTTGTGAGCAATTGTGATACAGGGCATCGGGCAATTTATTGTATTCATGGTGCATATTATATTATTACAGACTAAGCGATTATTGCAAATCATATCCGAATAAGAGTTTGGTAATCCAAATCGTATATAGCTGAGATTGAAGTTGGCATTGGCGTATATCCTTGAGTGTTTTTCATGAGATTCGAGATTGAAGTTGGTGTATATTTCTAAGTTGGCACATATTCTCGAGTATAAACATCGCTTACCACTACCATGTATTATCGCGGCTCTTCTGAAGTCAATTGTAGTGTCTTAGTGCTGATGTGAAGAACATTAATATGAATGTGATAAGAGTGGGAGGATTGTTGCCGATGCCTTGGATGCTTGGCTGTGTGATATTGAAGGAAGACAAACATTTCATAAAGATGAGTATGCAACTAAAATTATAATTACCTATACCGGTGTTGGCGTTTAAATTAGCACCTCTGGAGTGCTTATTGTAAACGGTCAGCTATTGCAAGTGTTATAGTACTGCTCCTTCAAATTATAGAGAGGAAGATCTCTCTTTGCTGATGTAATGTGTAAGAAAGGGTAGAGTAGACTAAGGTTCCTATCTTTTTGTACTCAGCGATAGGACATAAGGGTGCACAAACACAATGCGCCGTAGCTAAGCTTTTCTCTTGTTTCTACAAATCTTAACTACGACTAAACTAGCTTTTAATCTATCCTATCTCAAGATAAATAGAGCAAAGGGCATAGGAGTGGGAATGGATGGTTGGATCACTTGAATCCACCGTCTCCTTAGAATATGGTTGAGGCTCTGAACTCTCGGATATACGCTGGGATAAGGTTTTATACAAGCAAACACTCTTCACGGTAAGTTGGATCTTTGACTTGCCAAGGAGGAGGAACCCCTATCCGAGGTATAGGCTAGGAAACAGCTTACTAGAAACAACAAATTGCGATGTTTTGGCCAACAAACTTGCTAAGGAGGAGGAACCCTTGTCCGAAGTATAGGTTGAAAGTCAATCCATTAAACAACATCACACGATAACTGTTAACTGGTATACATTCGCCAGTATACATCGCCCTCTGAGAACAAACTCCTCCACTTGATCTTTGAAGTGTTTTCCATATGTCATCAACTGTTGATAGTTCTGCTTTGCGAGAAGATCCAACAATTCTTGTGGTAAGGCCGAGACGTTCGGGGTGCCGTGCATCAAGCTAGAAATGTACATCCTCAACTGTTGGTTCTTAGCCTTCAAGGCTGCTTTGTCTTTTCCATCCTTGGCCATCCTTTCTTGGGCGCTCACCGAGGCAATCTTGAGAAGGTCTGCCTCCACCTACCATGTGGTCTTTCCAAGGTTAAGTTTAGACAATGTAAAGTCTTCCACTTGTACCTCATGTACGCTTTTATCTTCTGGTGGGGCAACAGTCTCTATGATGAACTCATGTTCTGCATTCCTTTCGACGTGAACTTGCTTCTTCAACTTCTTCGCCGTCGTGTCTTGTGGGACATGGTCGAATTCTGTGAAGTCAAGCTCATATGAGGGCCTTTCCCTCTTCCTCCCTAGGAAACCCTCAAGCCAGATAGAATGTTGGCTAGCTTCGCTAGGAGGAATATGGGGTCCTTGAATGCTCGACGAATAAGACTGTGCTGGAGTGACGTCTCTCGGTGGCGAGTCCAAGTCGATGAGGACTTGTGACTGCTATGATGGTGGTGATGTAGGTGGCTCTGTTTCTATCATAGGCACCATTTCTGCTGCTACTGCTGCTGCTTCTTCTGCCACTGGCTCTTCAGTGACTATCTCTATCACTGGCTCGAGGGCTGCAATTCCTATGACTATCTCAGGGGTGTGTGGTTGTTTCCACATGTATCCCCTGTGTTCTTGGCCTTGTATGCCCTAACATCCTCATCCCTTTGGGGAGATTGCACCACTGCTTCTTTCTTGACGTGGAAGGTGGCATAAACTGAACCTGTGGCAACTCTGTTATGGGAAGTACTACCTTGTCTTCTTGTTGTCGAGGTAGAGTTGACTGTTCCTGACAACTCTACTTGTTCTCTCCTCTATAGATGGGTTTTCCTTTGCGTACCAATCCACTCTTGAGAGTGGTTGTGAGTCTACTGAATCTACGAAGAGTGAGGGGAGAATGACTTGCCCTTCATTGTCAGATAAGCCCTCGGTGTCTTCTGACATAAAGTCAACAATTTGCGAGAGCCTGAACCTACTATAATTCCTTCTTCGCACTTCATACTCATTTTCACAATTGACCCAGTAATCTTCCATAGAAGATTCATGTGATGAGCGTTGCTCAAGACGTGTCGCATAGAGACCTCTGGGATCATATGACCTCTCAATTAGGTACTTGAGATTAAGTCTCACCATTTCTTGACTCATCAACTTGGCATCTACCGCTGACCTGCATCTATAGAGTCCTATCTCAACGGGAAAGTTCACAGCTGGCTTTTTCTTTAGGTGCACGTGAGTGTGAACTTCGGCCAACTGCCTTAGGAATTCCATGAAGACTACCCTATCTGAAGGGTAGCATGGCATCATGGTGGGGAGACCAATGTAGCCATACACGCGTATGTAGATGAAAGTAGGGAATTGGATAAACCAATCCGCCCAGTCTGCCATTGCCTCCTTGGCTGTTTTTGAAATACGTACGTGCATCTCATGGTCTAGATCTCGTACAGTGTACATGATGAAGAGGTCACAACTGGCTTTTTCTTTAGGTGCAAGTGAGTGTGAACTTCGGCCAACTGCCTTAGGAATTCCATGAAGACTACCTTATCTGAAGGGTAGCATGGCATCATGGCGGGGAGACCAATGTAGCCATACACGCGTATGTAGGTGAAAGTAGGGAATTGGATAAACCAATCCGCCCAGTCCGCCATTGCCTCCTTGGCTGTTTTTGAAATACGTACGTGCATCTCATGGTCTAGATCTCATACAGTGTACATGATGAAGAGGTCACTTGTCCTTTTGAAGTGTCACTCTGATTGAGTAAACTCAAGATGTGTAAAGTTTTCATGGACCTTCTGCACACCTAAGGTCCCCACATTGTTTAATATATTGAACTCGCCTTGGATGGCAATCAGGTATACTAGGTAAGAACACATGTGGAACCTATGAGCCTCTAGAAACCCGGTAATTTGTTGGTGGAGTGTATCACTGATTAGAGTGGCCTAGTCGTAATGTTCCCTCTTGCTAATGATTTTGACAATGACGTAGTACATCCACGACTAAAACTGATTGCCCTCCTCTTGTCCAGTGATTCTGTTGAGTAGAGTGATCAACACTGCATACTCATCTTCAAATTCTCCTCGTCCAACTATCTTAGGCAAGCTAGCCTTTTTCACTTTCAGCCATTTTCTGCCATTATTCCTTGGCATTTATTCTTGGCTGCCTCGAATGCTCTGTCGCATTCTATCACTGATATAACCACGTTGGTAGGGCATGATGGAATACCAAAACATTTTTCAATGTCCTTGGGTTTCAAACTGCAAATTACCCTCCCATCTACTAATTTGATTTCTCTCGTGGTAGGATTGTAATGCTTAATGCAAGCGATTACAAGCTCCATGCTCTGTAATGTGATTGGGATAGACGCAACTTGAAGCAACCCGGATTCCTCTATGTGCGGCAATGTGATCTGATTCATGCCCTCCAAGTCTTTTGGATCAACCACTGGATTCTTTTGATGTAAGTTTGTGTCAGTCATTTTCAGGTAATCATGGTAAAGGCCGTCTTGGTCTTGTATTGTACTTGAGAGTATTGCATCCTGAAAAACTTAAAGTTTCATTGCACACATGACCCTGTTCTGATAATTTTCGAAAATCCCTAAAAATAGCGCCTGTCGAGGAGTATTTTTCCGGAAAAAATCTGGCACATGGGTTTTCGTCGTGCTTCAATGCTGAACAAACCCAATTCCTCAGAATTTTGATTCTGAAACTTTTTCGGAAAAACCCCCAAAAATAGGGGCAACAAGTTTGCTATTTCTGGAAAATATGATGAGATGGGTTTCACTGGAAAATTATTTTGATTCTGCCCAGTTGATCAGATCTGTGGTAACCTGTTGATTTGTGTGACATGCAAGAATACCTAAGACAAGAAAAGAGGAAGTAGACAGGAGATGGATTGGAAGTTTTTATCTGTCTCCCTGAGAAAATCTGTCTATGAATCTAGCCTCTGATTATAAATGTTCCTTTGCCTCTGATCTTCAAAAAATATTGAGGAACTGTCAAAAAGCCTTGCCAGATCTTGAAAGGACGTCCTTGAGAGCTTATTGCTGTTTTTTAATCTTCAACCTGCAAAAAAATAATGAAGAAGAACGCCTAGATCTGCTTTATATAGACTCAGGCCTAAATCTTTGAAGTTTGGGTGCCTAACTCATGATCTAAGCCTGATTTGGCCTGATCTGGATTTCAAAAAGTTGATTTCCACTGATTGTGGGGTGAATTGGCCAAGTTTGCCTCCAAAATATCTTAACTGAAGTCAACAAACTTGCCTTTGACCTTTTTAGCCGTCCCTTTTGAGTTTGAGTGCTTTTTGATCATTTTTTCATGTTGAATGACCCCTGTTTGATCCTTGCTCCAGATTGATTAGCTGATCTTGAGTAGTTGTTGGTAGATTCACTTTTGAGTTGGATCTGTGCTGAAGAGATGTGCCTGGGAGGTGTTAAGGCGGAAAACTGAGTTTGAGGCTCTAGAAGACTGGGTGCCTTTCTTTAGCAAGGGTGCTTTTGCACTTGCCTTAGTCAATTTTCAATGTCTGTTCTTCAACTTCTTTATTTAGACCTCCCATGTTTTGACTTGATCTCCCCGTTAATTGATAACTCGAACAATCTTGCTAGACGATTCATCAAGTGGCCAACTCGATCCTAAAAAGGATGGTTGGTGTTTCAGTTCCTGAAAGTCAGTTTAAGGCCTCAATGAGCAGGGGCGCCTTTCTTCAGTAGGGGCACTTTAGCTCTTTTTGATTAGTTATTTCATGTTGAAAACTGCTTCAGTTTGATCTCCGTCATCAGATGATTGCCTTGTCGGAATCCTTCGTAGATGATTTCGTTGTCGAGGTTGATCCAAATGGGGAAGATCATCATGGGGGTCCTTTAACCATTTGACAACATTTGAGTGCCCAAAAGAAGGGGCGCCTTTCTTCAGTAAGGGCGCCTTTTCCAAGATACTTAGCACATTTTCAGTGTTCTTTCATTTTCGCTTTTCTAGCATATTTAGCTTGATTGCCTCCTCAGTTGATCAATCACTTGTAGTTCTTTGGTTCATCTTGCAGGTTCATTGATGGATTCATTGTGAAGTTGGATTGGAGCTGGATAGCATTCACGAAGATAGCATTTCTCAACAGGTGACATCTTCATCACCCCTTTTAAGGGCACCTTTCTCCAGTCAAGTAGTCATTTTTGGATGTTATTCGTAACAACCTCTTCGCCTTCTGTTGACAATTGCCGGTGATCACTTTATCAGATGATCTCACTGAATGTTTCGTTTTCGAGATAGCAGGAGAATGCCAAGGATGATTGCCTTGGAAGCATCAAGAGACTGCATTTGGCCCTTGGTAGCATTTCTAGAGAGCCAAATTTATGCCTTTTCGGGTTTTGAGAATCTCCTTCGTCAAACAACATCTTTTTAGTCCTTTTTCGCCATGGTTGCATCGTTGAAGCTTTTGAAGTTTAGCTTTCAGCACCTGATATTGGCCAATCTGCCATTAATGGTTGCAGAGCTCCTAACTTTGTTCCGAAAAAACAAAAATAGACCCACTAAAGTAAAAAATATCTTTTGATGATTCTGACTTGACCAGTGTGATCGTGAAGTCGATTAATCCTATCAAAATCATTTTCAATCATTTTCGGGAAGGTCTTATTTTCAGGGGTTTCCCCGAAAATAGGGGTATGAAACCCTAATTTTAATTTTTTAGAATTTTGCACATTTGTTCCTTAATAGAAACCCACAAAGACCTTATGTTTGGTTTGACCTAAAACAGACTTTTGAGGGCATTTTTACAGGATTTAGCTCAATTTATACAGAATGCCAAATATTTATTTTGGGTACAACAACCGGCCAACCTTCATATGTTGTCAACCAAAATTAGTCATAGTTGTGGATGACTCGATAATATATCTTTAAAAGTCACCACATCCTACATGGAGATTCTCGGGGCCTTTGCAGATGAATGAAACAAATCCTCCAAGTGCCGCCACCCTTAATGCTTTCGATGGGGAGTTCTGGTCAAGGTAATGATGATCGTGGCATCTAAAAGAGATATTGGACATCTTGCATATGAAGCTACAGCAAAAAATCGGCCTATACACTACGTCTAGTGCCGTCAATTTAGTGAAGAGGTGTGATTAAAATAGTAAATATACTTATGCTTAAAAGGCAACAATTATGCTTGACTAAGGGCTACACTTATTTGAAGATCAACGATTAATAAAGGAAAGTCATACTTGTTTGAAAAGTCATCACCTTTCAGAAAAGGTGTCTCTAATTATGTAGATATGGAGATATAAAAGAATGAAGAACTTGTGGAAAGTAATCATTGGACATTTTCTGCAAATGTATATACATTTTAACATAGCAGATCTAAGTGCTCAAAGGAGCCCAAGATCATCTAATTAAGGGATGCAAGAATGTTAAGCAAAATTCAGATACAACACCCATTTCAAAATCGTATGCATATATAAATAATTTTCGGAAACAGCGAATCATTAGAGGTCTGAACCTCTAGCATGTCCAATGGCATGCTATCACATTGTTGAATCAGAAACAACCATTATACTCTCTTGTCAAATATACACTATTGAGCTAATCTTTGAATCAGAATTCCTAATTCAAGATTCATATCATAAACATATTATTATATTATGATTAATCAGCTGCTCCTTAAATAGACCCGAAGTGCATCATTTTGTCTATTGATTCTTGGCATATTTTTGATATCTTAACTATAACAATAACAAGATTTAAAGTAGTTCTAGAAGAGACATTACAAAGTCCAATTCTATTCGACAACATGTTTACATTGTCGACCCTTAATGAAATAAATCGTAAAAACTTCGAATCTTGGGCAAGGGTTATTACAAATTTGGCTCTTTCAAATTGCAGACCTCCATTGTTTACATTTGTTGGAGGAATGCTTCCCTCATTAGTGGAATGAGCATGGTTTGATTTATTTGGTGCATCATCAAAAGCAACTCATTTAGGTATCTGATATCTTGTAATAACCACCCTAATTTTTTATTTTTGAAAACTTGTTAGGTCAACAAAATGGAAATTGCTAAACAGCTTTTCTTTCCACTTTCTGATCACCAAGTTCTCAGTGTGGGTGAGGTGAGAGCATACGGTGTACGTGATTACAATAATAGTTGAAATGAAGCAGCTGAAAGTAATCCACTTATCCAGTGGGGTTAGCTTGGCACTTCCACTTTTTAGTGGGAAAGCAACAAACAATATTGGAAATGTAAAGCCAACTCTTCCACTTTTTAGTGGTGAGTGAATCCAACAAGAAATAGCAACTCCACCACTTTTCAATGGTGAGTGAATGTGTAGAGGAGGATATTTTCTACCTTTGAGTCTCAGGACAAGGGGAGTTTACAAGGAACAAATGGTCTTCAACTACCTCAAGGATCAATGCTCAGGTGATAGGATAAATTGATGAGAGTTCCAAAAACAGAAAGAGTAGGTCACAAAGGTCTTTTGGATAGACTGACAAGCCGTCAACCAAGGATGACAACGTGGCGCACGGACATCCCCACGGCACGTTGGCGTCTCGTATAGACTGAAAACCAAGAATGTCATAGAAAATAGCTAAAGTGACTACTAACGATCTTGGTTACTAGGAACTCTTGAAATGCGGGAAAATAATAGAACTAAAATAACACAAACTAAATGAAATGTAGATTAAATGGATCGTAGATGATAAAATGAAGGAGGAGAAAGAAAACACTCACAACAAACCAAGCAATGAAGCCTCCAGTAAAAAAATATCTCCAACACCTGTACACATAAGATTGAGAGAAAATGTTGGGGCTGTTTAAGGGCTTGCCTCAGTCAAAACCTCGTTTTGGTGTTTCCACCTCCATGGACAGCCAAATAGATAGATATGTAGAAAGATAAATAGACAAGATAATAAATGCATAGACAAGGGATGTGATAAATCCCAAGATGCTCAAAGACATATGACAAGTAGATATTACTAGCAAGGCTTGAGGAAGCCAAATAGAGAGAAAGAAAGTTGTGAGAGCTAAGAGAGAGTTGTAGAGAGCATTATGAGAACCTTGAAACTGTTGTAGCAAGCTTTAGAGAAAGAGAGGGACTTCTCGAGAGAGAAAGAAAAGAGACAAAGAGCAAGAGAGACCAAGAGAGAAACTGGAAGAGAGATCTAGAGAGGAAGTTATGAATGAAAAGATAGATTTAAAATAGAGAAGAGGAGGGAAAAAGAGATTCCTGAGTCGTTACAAGGCGTTTTGAGCAGTTTCCATGGACCAAGGTAGTTGACAAGTGGCAAGGCGCTTGGGAACAACCATTTGAACATTGAAATGTTGTGGGATGCTAGCGTGGTATGCAGACATCTACGTGACGCGTTAGTGTCCAAACAAATCACGCTAAAGAATAGTGGGAAACTAGGAAAACACAAGGTTAACACAAGATTGATGCAAGAAGGTGGTTGTTGAAAAGTAGTGTTGAGCATCCCGAGGGGATAAATGATGACGCAAGGGCTAAAATGAGCCCACACAAATACTAAGGGAGTGGATAGCAATGTGGATTCAAAAGTGTAGGTGAAATTGCAAGGGTATGCAATTTTCGACTCTACTTCCGCTTTTCAGCGGTGAGTGAGAACCAATAAGCCACTTATTCAGTTGGATAAGTAACAACAAAAAAAGAAGAGCAGTTCACTGGTTGTACTAGTACTCAGTGTCACAAACTTATGATATTAGCTCATTTGAAAACTTATAAATTCAAGATATGCATCTACTATTACTAATATGGTCATGGAAGAAATTGATAGAACATCCCCACATGTATCACGACATCAAAGAACTAGCCACCCATTATGGAATTAACTAATATATCTCAAATATTGGCAAATAGATGGCTGGTGCAGGTCTAAAACCTTGCTGTTACAGTCTGGACAGTGAGATATAAACTCAAAAAACTTCACCGAATCATTCCCACACGCACCCATAATGAATGCAAGCTCAAAGATTGGCAAATAGATGGCTGGTGCAGGTCCAAAAGAGGTCTGAAACTTTGTTGTTACATTTTGAACAGCGAGATATGAACTCAAAAAATTTCACCAAATCACTCCCACACACACCTGAAATGAATGCAAGCTATAACTTTGTTTCCAAACAGCTTTGAATGACTTATCACATCATCAAGACAGTCATACTAAGAAACCAAAACTCAAACTTCAAAGAAGCTCCAATGGTGACTCTTGGCTGGAATCACACCATAGTCTAGTTAGGGAATATCTTGCAATTTACGAAACTAGAAATTTATGAGGGGTTTCGTCCTCAAAGATTGAAGAGAACAAAAGTCATTTCGATAGCATAATATTATCATTCTTCCGCATATCCAAATGAGCCCCCAACTCCTTTATTGCTTTTTCTGCAAAAATGATGTTTGTTTGTTTGTTGCTTTAAAAAAAAAAACACTTCTTTGCTTTTTTCGAAAAAAATGTTTTTTGCTTTTCCAAAAACCACTTTTGCTTTAAATTAAATGTCATTATTTGCAAACATTCAATCACCTTCTCCATCAAATTCCCTTTTAAAATAAAATAAAACCTTTTTCATGTGCATGACCCCCTTATTTCACTAGGCGTGTAAAAGGGGAATTAAATTACCTTTTTGAAAAGATATATATATATATATTAGATTGCAGGAATCGGTCGGGTATCCGTCCCCCTATAAACTGTAGTGCCCCTGGTAAACCTTTTTCACGTGACTGGTGGCACTGGCACGACACACTCTCTGGTACCACGGGTTTGGGGGGAGAGTAGACCTTGTGACCTCTTGCCTACAACAGGATGCTTTAGCCAATCAAGCTAGGCCCCTCGCCCCACCTTTTTGAAAAGATATTACACACAAGTTATAAAAAATATTGATAAAACACTATAACTTAAGTGAATAATTTAATTATTTGACCCCAAGTTGCGGAAAATCCCGAAACACATTGGAATCCAAATTTGACCATGCCAATAAGATACTGAGGCAATAGGTGAATAATAAAAGTCAATTTGGTGACTTATTATAAATAGACGTGCTCTCCACAAAGTTTGGAGAACACTCGAAAGGTCAGAAATTGTTTCCGAAAGCATCTAAGGTCTCCAACTAACCAATTGAACTCAAACCCAAGAACAATTGATTTGTAAGATTGATCAAATGTTTCTCAAAGAATGTTGGAACTCTCCTAGACTAGCCAGTTAGCCTTTAGAAGACTTGGAAACTGGCTAAATGTGCACGAATTGGCTAAGTGCCAAAAGAGGACATTATTGTCCTCCCTCCCCAAGATTGCTTGTCTTCAAGCAATCACAACTAAATTTTGATTGATCTCGGATAGTTCCAAAGAAATTCTAGGATCCCAAATGAGTTTGAAGAATGCTTTCTCGTGATTTTGCTGCTCTACGTTGATGCAACTGAAGATTTCAAAACTAGCATTCTTGCTTTCCTTGTGAAGCAATCTACCAATCTCACAAATTACTGGATCCCAAATCATTGTATCATCAAATAATTTTTAGGTGAGAGAATGTGCATACTTCAACAAGCCATCCACACAAGTCATCCATCTCAAAATTAATGTTGTGGGAAATATCTGAATTGTTCCTCATTGAAAGAGCAGAAATCAGCTTGTATGCAAACCGAAACCAAATTATTAGTCATAAGTCACTTGATTTTCTACCCAAATGAACTTATGATTACATTAGTATTCATTTTTTCCAAGTGAAACCACTTTCCAACATACTCCAATAGTCTAGTGGTCCCAAAACACTCAATTTTACAGCTGATCAAACATGGAAATAGTAACTCATAATATGATTTTATCAAAATCAAGAACCAGTAGGACAACAGCTGCATAAATCAAATCTTCTTGCAAGGACATGAATGGTGAACATTGAAATGCTCAAAATCACTTTGCAAGATGTTGAAAAAGGCTCCCAAACAACCTACAATTGATAGTTCCTCCATGCCTTGACTGAAATTTTTTGCCATCCTACAGAAATGTGAGCAAACCAAAGTATGAGATGGCTGATCTGCAACAAAACAACAGAGTCAAAACTAATAATGTGAAGTATTTTTTGCCATGGAGCATCTCTCGGGTCACCATAACCTTCCAACATACTTTGTTGGTGACCTCTATCATGAATTTGAAGGAATGAAACAACTCCACCATGCTTGTGCTGCACAATTTTGCAATTCATGTGTGCCTCATAAAAAACCTCTTAGCGAAACTAAAGGAATCTTCTCCAAAAAGAATGTCTCTCATGCAAATCATCCAAGTGCCATCAACAAATTGCACCTCCAAGGCATTAGGATCTTTGTAACCATCATATAATATGACATCCATCTTGAACTCATCCTCCTGCTTCCCATGGAGGATTGTGACATCTTTGACTTCTTCTTGCAAGTTAACCATGAAAGCATCACCGACTAAGGGTCTAGGAGCAATTGATGTCTCCATATTCCCTTTCAAATAAGGATTAGCATATGTTAAATCAGCTGCCAATCCAAAAGGTGGATTCTCAAATAAGTGAAAATCATATTTAGATCCTTGCCTTACCATTTCTTTATGCAAAACAAGTTCTGAACTTACATTATCTGTTGCTATTCTGAAAGTTCCAGCAAGCTGAAAATCACTTTTAGGAAACTCCTCAAGGTTAGGCATGATGTAGGCTGCATGTTTCAACACATCCCATGTGGGAATTTCAACTTCAACCTCACACATTTTTTATCAAGCGGCCTTCCTGGAGGATTACCAATCACAAATTTTGGTACATCCTCATGATATGATCTCAAATCAAGTTGAAAACGAAGTTACCATATCTTGATATTGTCACTAGATGTTTCATTTTCCATTACAAAGAGTGGATTACCATAAGTTGACTCAACACCCATTTCAAAGAGAGGATTATTAAGAATTTGAAATTCATTCCTTTCCTCTTGCTCAAACCCATTTTGTCGATCCAAACCTGCACACACAACTTTTGATTTCTTTGGGAAACCTTCTAAATCAAACTCTTCTTGAAGACTATCAAGCTCATCAATTAGTTGCTTGATTTCTTTAGCTCTTTGTTCTTTCTCTTGCTCCTGGAATTGTTTGGCCACATAAAGCTGATCTTCTACTTCTAGAAGAGTGTTTTTTGGACATTCGCTAATGAAAACTTTGTGGAATTAAGCTCAGTGGTGAGCTCACTAACCTCCTCCTTTCTTCCCAGTGCATCGAGAGCCTCTTCATCAAACTTGAAGATATGATCCCTTTTTGAAAGTAAGTGCAAATAATCTAACTTCATTGTTTCAAAATCCTTTTAAACTATTTGCTACTCTAGAAGAGTGGCTCCTCCTTCAATGTCTCCTCGTCTCTCCTTGAAAGTAAGTGCAAATAATCTAACTTCATTGTTTCCAAAGCCTTTTAAACTGTTTGCTACTCTAGAAGAGTGTCTCCTCCTTCAATGTCTCCCCATCTCTCCTTAATTTGGGCCTTCCAAATGAGGTCTTCGATAAATTTGTGCGCCATCAACTATAGACAAAACTTAAACAACATCCTCTTCTATGACTAACAACTTATTCTTTAATCCCTAGACTTTAGGCTATGGATTGAAATTAGCAAACTTTAATCTCTAAATAGACTCCACTTTCACATTGTTCTGAATCTAAGTAGTTGGGTCTGGTATTGGTTCGGGTTCGGGTTCAGGGGTTCGGTTTGTGGGTTCGGCTAAATTTTTTTTGGGGGGGTTCTGTTCGTTAGTACAAAGAACATGTGTGTATATATATATATGGAACCTACAAGCATGAATTAGGATTAGAATATCACATAACATCATATAAACAACAAAACCACCATAAACTTGAATGTCATTTTAGAATATCACATAACTGAAGAGCACAAAAGATTTATTGAGGGGGGGGGGTGGGGTGGTGAATTAGTAAATCAACACAATTTTTTCACTTTTTAACTTTCTACACAAACTTAAACTTTCATCAACATCAACTTAATGATATGAACCAATTTACACAAGCTGATACAACTTTATTGAAATAATTTTTAATAGGAAGTAGGCACCAACCTACTTGACTTACAAGAGAGATGATTTAGTAGGATACAACCTACAAGGGACACCCAATCCTTTACAAATTTAGTAGGCACCTACCTGTTGATGTGTTTTTCGTGACCGCACCAACGCAGAATAAAGTCGCCAATGGCTTCCCTATTCTCTCTTCTGTAGGCGCATATGGAGGTCTTCACTTCAAATTTCATATACTTAGAATACTCTTCAGCCTTTCCACAAGTCAAAGGCGCGTTCAAAAGGGGGGTGCTTCAAATTAACAATGCTTAGAATATCTCCCACTTCTTCCACCATTCAAGATGCCTAAGAGGGGGAGGGGGGCACTTCATATTTGCATGCATAGCATATTCTTAAGGCTCTTCTTTTCATCTTAAAGCGCATATAGGGAGGTATGCTTCAATTTTGCTATTCTTAGACTTTCTCTGCATGCACCACGCCTTGGAATCTTCTATCTTTGCATGGGCGCATTCAAAGGGGGCAAGAGGGAAGTCAACACTTTGTCTTTTCTCAGCCCATATGGGCGCATTTGGCATAGGGGGGTGGATTTAAGTTTATTCCAACGCCTTTTGCCTTTTCCTTGACTTAGAAACTATTTACATGTCTTCAGGAAGAGTGGGCGCATTTTATATGTGGTGAAGGATGAACTTCTTATGCCATTGACTCTTTGACCTTGCTTCTTAGGTATGGGTGCATTTTACTATATGAGGAGGATAAAAATTTTCAACGCCTTGACTTTTTGACTCCTTTCTAAACTTGGGCGCATTTCCTAGCTTGAGGAGGATAAAACTTTGACTTAACACCTTGACTTGTTGAAGAGGGCGCATTTAGGGGTGGCAGGAGGATGAAACTTTTACTTAGAATATTTTCCATGCTTCTTCATCCTTCTTTGGGCGCATTTGGAGGTGGCAGGAGGATATTCCAATACTTAGAAATTTTTTCAATCATCTTGCTTGTGAGGAGGGCGCATTTTCAAGGTCCTGTAGGATGAAACTCAAACTTAGACAATTTATCTCCATCAAACTTCATTTCTCCTTGAGGGCGTATTTGGAAGTAGGAGGTGGATATTGTTTAGACTTAGGCGTTTTTCTTTCCTTCTGCCAGCTTCTCCATACCTTACTATATATAGTAAGACCCTTAATTCTCGCATCTCTGAAGCTCAGATCAATTTGAAATTTTGACCACAGGATCCTTATGACCTACTTAGCCTGTTCACACTGCCATCCTGAGTTGACCTGCTAAAAATAGCACATTTCTGAAGGTGGTTTACTATTTATAACAACTGCCTGTTTCTGAGACTTCCCCAACTCCGTTTGACTTGAAATTTGAATGATGTGCTCCTCATCGGATGACTTGCCTGTTCATACTGGCGCCTGACGTTGGTTTACTATTTTTAGCCAGTTTCTGGAACGCCTTACTATAAATAGTAAGTGCTTCGATTGCCTCCAAATTTTACTGGTGGATAGCTTGAAAGATGCTGATTGTAGTGGGATACACCGGTTTTCGAAAATTCTGGCATTTTACCCCTCATTTTGGGTCCCGAAGCTGGAAACCCTAATTTGACTTGCATGCATATCAAATGACCTTCGTTTGACCTCGTTTTTGTTGCACTTCGCCCTGTTCGTGATACTGATGTCCTGGGCAGTGGCCGAAGTGAACCTGCTAAAAATAGTAAATGTCTGAAAAAGTGATCCATCGGCTGCCGGATGATTTTGCATGCAAAACTACCCGAGAGATCTCAAAAAACCCAGAAGAACCCATAAAATTTGTTTGCATGCGGGCACTGGCTAAAACTAGTAAGTTCTTGAAAAGTGATCAACTCTGTTTGCATGTCACCTTGTTGCAAAGCTCTCAAAAAACCCATAAAGAATATCCAGACATGCACTGAAAATTCTAACATGCAACCTCTAAAAATAGCCTCGGAAGACGGCTTCTGAAAAAGTTCTGATCTTGGTTTGCATGTTACATCGTTGCGAAGGTCTCAAAAAACCCACAAGGAAAATGCAGACATGCAAAAAAAAATCTCAACATGCAAACCGTAAAAATAGCCTCTGAAGGCTGAATTCTGAAAGTCATGATCCTGGTTTGCATGTTTTACCACTGCGAAGCCCTCGAAAAACCCACAAGGAATATGCTGACATGCGCTGAAAACTTCAACATGCAAACCCTAAAATTTGCTTCGGAAGCCGAACTGCTAAAAATAGATAGTTGTCCGTTCTGGCTCAAAGTTTGCAGACGAGCAACTTGACACGCTCTGGATGCAGTGTGACTGAGAGAACTTCAGAAATGCTGAGAGAACGCCCTGAATTGAACACTTACTAAAACTAGTAAGTTGTCGGAATTCACTGAAATTTGGTTGAGGACCTGCTAGAAGCACACTGACATCAATGTTAGTCTCAGATTTCACTTCATTCATTTCATTTGACCTGAGATTGACCAGAGAAATACAAAACCCTAATTCTATAGACTTAGCCAAAATCTCACGTTTAAGCTCAAAGGCGGGCATACCCCAGAAAGACGAACAGAAGAAAGAGAGACAACGACAAAACGACCCAAAAATCAAGCCAAAAGTTCGAAACGAAGCGAAAATTAGGGGGTCCCCATTTGCAATGGGGTGATGTGTGAAAAAGGTCACAACACTACCTACAAGGAGCACCAACCCCTAATGCAAGGCACCAAACTTTGACTTGATGGATGTAAGATGACTGCCTTCAATCAGATCTGCACTATCCCTATCCTCCAATCTGCTTTTTGTGATGAAAGATATCACTCTAAGCCCACACAAGAAGATGAGACTTCTGATTTGAACAACTTACAACTTCACAACCACCCACTAATCAATCCACTTTGATTTGGATCATGTTCATATATGTTTCTTCAAGAGTTGCACCTATCTTATGAAAGAACACATCTGTTTGTGCACACTTTTAAATCTGCCTTTTCAAAAATCTGAATCAAATTAATTTATATTCCTTAAGAGCCTAACACATATCCCTTCAAAAAGACAAATCGAATGGTTAGCATCATTTCAGTCACAAAGGAACACGCCTCTTGAAGTTTTTCTTTAGAGCTGTTTAGTAATCACATATTTCTTAATCACACTGCTTCATTCTCATCTGTTCATTAAGCGCCTTCATTCAAATTTCTTAGACACACGTCCTTTCATTAATGAATCTTTTAACCTTTACTTAAATCTTTGATGAGACATTTTCATGTAATTGCTTTTGATAATCACATCACTTGGTAAAACACGTCCTTCAAACATATGTTGGTAGACGTCTCTTCAAAACAGTCGCATCTGCCCATGAAAAGAAAGACGTAGAAACCCGTCTTTAACACTAATCGCCTTTGCAAAACATATTTTAGTACCTTTTAATCATGTCTCAAACAGATATATTTATGGTGTATATATATATATATATGTGTGTGTGTGTGTGTGTGTGTGTGTGCAACCTACAAGCATGAATTAGGATTAGAATATCACATAACATCATATAAACAACAAAACCACCATAAACTTGAATGTCATTTTAGAATCACATAACATCATATAAACAAAAAACCACCATAAACTTGAATGTCATTTAAAACATGCATGATAAATATTCATCGTTGAAACTTCAAGTTCAATATTACAACACTTTTAAAGTTTTAATCATCATATGGATTATCTAAATCATCAATATCAATGTCAACATTGACATTAGATGATGTAGGAAGGCTAGATTAATCACAAGTAGTGCCAATGGCACTGTCACTAGCACTACTATTGTGCCCATGTTGCTGCTAGATATTAGACTCCTCATATGCAATATGGTGGGAAGTGGAAGCATGCAAGTCAGTATGCTTTGGCTCTATATCCCACAACTTTGGCTCCCCTTCCATGTAGTCATGTTGTTTGTGTGAAAGGAGACGCAAGTTGGAATGCACATATACTAAGTTCTTTGCTCTTTTTGAGAGCAATTTATTGCGCTTTATTGAGTGGATGAAAGAATATGTGGTCCAATTCCTCTCAGATGCAGATGAACTAGCAACCTATAAAGACAAAGTAAACAATTAAAGTTATATGTTATAAAAAAAATATTGTAACTAAAACTTTGAAACTAAAATATGAAAATTGATTAAACTTGTGATACAACTTTGATTGCAAGCAGCTGCAAATGTTGGAAGTATTGTCCATGGAAGTACCACCAATTATGAACATTCTTTAAGAACCTATCATGAAGAGCATCAACACCTTGACCATTTGAGTGCACAAAATCAATGAGCTCATTCGTGACTACACCTTACAATTCAGAACTCTAGAAGAGTCTCATGAATGCTGCATTGTACACTTCAGTCACTTCAAAATCTCTATATAGAGGAAGCCTTCCTGGCACTGAAAGAATCTAACTACTGTAGTATCTTGGAGTCAATGCAAAGGCAAGCAAATGTAATGGAGTCGTCATTTTGTTCCATCTTTCTTCAACAATTGTTTGCACTTGTTTGAAGAAAGTCTCTGCAGGGTCTTGCTCTTTTGCATTTATGGTGCACTTGATCTTCTCAAGCATCGAGTGTATACCATCATATATCTCTCAAATGCATGGCCTGTCCATGTCAGTATAGCAAATCATACTCAAAATGGGCTCGATGAAACTAAGGAGATACTCCACACGATCTCGCCATGAGTCATCTAATATGATCCTCTTAATTTTTGTTGCCCTTTCAGTGTTGCTTTGCCTCCATATTTTGGCTAATCACCATGCTAGAAAGTGGCTCTCTAACTTTCACAAGTCGTCTCAAGACGGTTTTGTTAGAGGCAAAATGGGTCTCTGCAACCTATTACACATTAAAATTTAAAAATAATAATTAGAATTTAAAAACAAAGTTTAAAGAAGAATTTCAATTAGAATACACAATCAAATTATGAAAACAAAAAATGTAAATATTACTCCACTTACCTTCAATAGCTCCAATTTTGAAAATGATCTAAAGATACCTTGAGACAAGTGGTGGTTGGTGATGAACATCTGAAAGTCCTTAGCCTATGCATATCATTTTTTGATCCAAGCAATTTTATTCCCAATCTTTTGCAGCATAAGATTGAGTGAATGGACCACACAAGGTGTCCAAAAGATATGTGAATATCTTTCCTCGACCAACAACCTTGCATCTCTACAATTCTTGTTGTCTGTTACAACTTGAACAACGTTGCGGGGTCCCACTTCCTCAATGGCTGCAATGAGAATATTAGCAATAAATTGTCCATCTTTTACTTGCCCCTCACAATCCACGACTTTCAAAAACATTGCCCCTTTTATTCAAAATACTTATCAAGGTAATTGATCCAATGAATGAGTTCCTGTCCATTGAGGCTTCTTGAGTAGATGGGAATGAAATAAGCCCCTTCAATTTTTTCCCAATTTTTCACAACACAAACCATCACTACGCCAATTGATTAGCGTTAGCTTCCAAAAGATAATCAAACTGAATGAGCTCAACGCCAAGAATGTTCACCAAGATCCTTTAGATGGCGAGGTGATAGCGTATGGCAGAGGAGACTAAACTAGAAACTGAATTGAATTACAACTGATTACAAATAGGCGGTGAACCAGCCATAAGAATTTCCATACTACCACTTAATAAGTGGGGGGAAAACATTACAATTCTAACAATTCATCTACTAAGCGGGCATCCACGCACTGTGGGAATTCACCACTTTTCAGTGGGTAAATAAAGAGAGATTAAATTGTTCTTTCTCCACACTGGCGATAAACCATCCAAGGGTTACAAATGTGAAATTAAACACAAGAATATGTAGGAATTAGAATGATTAGAACCGTACTACTGTTTACAGTCTTACAATGACAAATAACTGCAAATTACAAGTGTTATAACAATATTTTCAAAGCCAAATGAAAGTAAATAATCTCTCTCAATAATAACCTTCTCAATTACTGAAAACCAAACCAGAATCTGAACTTAAAGCAATCTGATATAGAAACCCAGCTATAGAAATGTACTGAACCAACAACTATATTCAATCCAAAATGCATAAATCTACCTCAAATCATCTTCAAAGCTCATCAAAATTTAGAGCAGCATTCAAGAAGGATGGGCGACCAACAACTTGAAT
>VDFB02359968.1:0-18422 GCA_007258455.2 Sequoia sempervirens
CTGCCTCAAGTGATCCTCTACACATATCTGTCAGCCTACGAGGATCAGAATGATAGGCTAACCTCTAATCCAGCTGTACTGACTAGGAAGGGGACATTACAGACTACATGCTTCCACTTGAAATAGTGGCCATGCCTTCCACAGATGGTAAGGCAATGTCTCTTGGAAAAATTGCAGCAGCCCAAAAAACTGCATCAAAGAAAAAACAGGTGTAAACCCTTTAAAACAGATCCAACGTTGCTTTGACTTTCGAAAAAAAATGCTCAGACCAATGCAAACTACACCCAACAAAAGGGCCCTTCAATTAAAGCACAAACCAAACAGATAAATCATCAAACCTTGACTTCCCTGTCACTCTGCTCCATGTCAGACCCAGTGGGTATTGCATTTCACACATCATTATGTGTTTGATATTCAATCTCTGTTGCAATGATGAAGTAAAGCATCCTTAATATGTTTGAGCATTGTGCTCACACAAGTTTCGTCTATAACAATGTTCTTATCTTACGCCTCAAATTTTGTTCAACTCCACTTTCTGCCCATTATTGCAAACTTCCTATATCTTCGAAAGTAAATAAGCTTATTTTTGAGCTAAGGAAATAATTTAATAATTTAGCTTAAGTTCTCAAAAACTAACTTTAAGTTATATTCATAAAAAGGCAACTTATGTTTTAATTATTAAAAAGGTTTTAATAAAAGAGGGACCAAAAGTGACACTAGGAATGAAGTCAAAAAAATAATATATTTATAAAGGTTCTCACTTTAAGAAAATCATTGAAGAAAAAGAAGAAAAAAAATAATATTATTTTTCCTTGAAAAGCCTATATAAGGAGTAGTTGAAGAATGGAGAGGGTTACCAATTCATATTATCAACCTATTTCTCTTGAGATTAAACATTGTTTATCTTTTTTGCCCTTAGACGAAAACCCTTTCACAACGAATGGATTTCAAGACAAAAACCCTCCTATTCACTTGAGCAATTCCATTCAAAGATTACCAATGAGCTAAATAGTTGTGAGAAATTTTTCTGTTTTCAATTTTCAGTGGTTATGTGTGGGTATGAGATTTTTTAATTTCAGTTATTTTGGTTGTGTGGAATTTTCAGAATATATCACAATTTGGTGTGATTTTCTTGAATTTGTGTGGAAAAGATTTTGATTTGTGAGAAGTTTTCATGCAATAATTTGAGAGAATTTCAAATAATCTACTTTATTGATAACTCTATTGTGTCATTATTATTGTTGAAAACTATGGTTGGTTGTACCTTTTTTCCCAGCCATACCATTTGATATTGATAGATATTAATGATTTTGGTTATTATATAAGGCACCATACAGCATTAGGGACTGTTGTACCTCAATTTTATTTGATTGCAGCCCATAATAATATTAACTTGCTGCTAATATTTTGGTTGATTCTTTTGTGAACAATTTTTATTTGGTATAACATTTGAAAAGGGGCTGCCATACTTGCTTTAAGGGGATTGCAACCTTGGTTGTTGCCTTTCCATTAATCAATCAAGGTTGTCATACTTGTTAGAAGGTGTTGCAAGTTATTTCAGGGATCTGCTGCTCCAGTATTTAAACAATTGCTCACTTCTATGCAGCTATTGGGACAAGTAATATTATCATTATCAGTTCATATCTCTTTGGTAGTACTGCTTCATCAATTTGCTGATTTCTTTGGTCACTGCCATTAGTATATTTGCTCATATAAATAGATTTCAGTGAAGTTGCTGCTATCATAATCAAAGATATAATATAGAGCTTCAGTATTCACACTTATTTGGCATTTTGTATAAAACTAGAAGGTTTACCACCAATTTAGAATAGACCCGTTTAAGTCTACATGGCTATGCTACCATGACATTAGAAATCACTTTCATTTCCAGAATTATTATTTCTGGTGTTTATTTGTGCAGTTCACCACCAGATTTAATATTAAGTTTGTAATTTGTTCTAGAAGGCTTGCTACCAGAACTAGCTTCAGTTATTTTCAGAATTTACTTTGCAATTAATCTAGAAGGCTTGCCGCCAAAATGAATATTTCATTACTTCCAAATTATTGTAATAGTTGTTATATTGAGTTGTGTGTCTTACCACCAACAAGCATTTTCTGTAATATCAATTTAACCCCCTTTTGCTGTATGCTCTCACTTTGCCCACATCAAGATCTTGGTGATCAAAAGACAAAAGGTGTTAAGATTACATACTTGTTCATTGTGAAAGAGAAAAATTAGAAAAATATTGTTGAAGATATTGTCAGTTTTAGGATCAGAAAATGCAACACATGAGACAAAGAACACAACAGTTTACCCTGGGAAAACCCTCCTACTCGAGGGAGAAAAACCCAACCAAAATAGCTCTCTTATATATTGAATTTAAAGTAGCAGAAATCTGCTTACAATCTTGGCCACACACAAGGCCAATATAATGCAATAAAGAATTTCACCTCACTTAGATGCAAATACACAATTATATGATCTCTCCTTAATGTCGATTTGCTTTATGCAATAATATGATCTGCTGTAGATGCACGACCTCCTTGATAAGTGCAAATGTTTCTTTAGAATAAAATCGATGATCAAATAAATGAGCATCTCCTTCCATATATACAAAGTAAGGTGCCTCTTCACAAGCAAGGCGACTCTTCACAAGGGTCAGCCTCCTTCAAGAGCCAAGGCGACTTTTCATCTTGGGTTGGCCTTTAAAATAATATTTATATATCATTTATTATTTCGATTTTGAGAGAAGGATATCTCCTGCAGCTAAAACATCAACACTCCCTCTTAGCTAGGGAGGTATCCTTCCAGATATCCATGTCATGGAGTCTCTCAACATGACATCCAGAATGGCTACACCCATTTGAGAAAAAGTTCATCACGGAGTCTCTCAACGTGATATTGTCATGGAGTCACTCAACATGGCGTCCACCATGGCTACTCCCATGTGTGGAAAGAAACATATGCACAAGTGTCCATCACGAAGTCTCTGAACGTGATGTCGCCATGGAGTCTCTCAACATGACGTCCACCATGGCTACTCCTATGTGTGAAAAAACACAAGTACAAAGGGTTCATCACGGAGTTTCTCAACGTGATGTCGTCATGGAGTCTCTCAACATGACGTCCACCATGGCTACTCCCATGTGTGGAAAGAACCACATCTACGTCTTATAGATGGACAAGGGCTCACACCTCATATTTCTCCGTCTCGGAGAAATATACACATCAAGGGCTTTCAACCCATACTTCTCTGTCACAGAGAAATATACACTAACAAGGGCGTTCACCTCATACTTCTCCATCACAGAAAAATATACATTACAACAGATCTTCATGATGATGTTACTCCCTCTATAATATACCCGCTAAATTTTTTGCCACAATTTTTACAAAATAACCAACACTTAACCAAAATGATTAGCGTTAGCTTCAATCAAATCACTATCAAGCAACTCTAACCAAGAAATGCGCCCTAAGACCCACTGAAGGGAGGAGGGGCGGGCATTTGGACAGAGGATCTCTACAACAGCTGAACTGAAAGTTGAACTCTAACCAAGACATGCGCCTTAAGACCCATTGAAGGGAGGAGGGGTGAGCATATGGTCAAAGGATCCCTATGCTAGAATAGAACTTGAAAAAATCCGCACATCCACTCATTCACTGGGGGGAATAAGGAAAATTACAAAGCAACTAATTCATCTGTTGCGGCGGGCATCCACTCTTGAGTGGGGATTCTCTACTTTTCAGTGGGTACAATGAGAGATACAAAATTTATTCTCCGCACTAGCGGTAAACTATCCAAGGATAATTAATGTTTGCTTTAGAAATTACAAGTAAATGCAGCAATAATAAATAGTTGGATTAGTACCATGTACTACTAATGCACAACCTTACAATCAAAATAATCTGCAGTTTACTAGTATTACAATGATAGAACAATGCCAATATGTGAAGAATGATTCTCTCAAATTACAAAGCTCTCAAACACTGAAAATGAAGCCAAAATCTGATCTTTTTGAGGTCTGATAATAAAAACCAGCAAACTGAAACTGTAAACCAGCAACCTGTGAATCAATGAAATGCTCATAACTTCATCAATTTACCTCCGAATTGAGTGAAATCAAATGCAATGAACCTTTGGAGGATAGGCGCCCATGTCATTGTTGTACCCAAACCAAATTTTTTTTGCTTCATCAAGGCATTTTGCATAAAATAGTCTAAACCTTGCTAAAATGATGTAAAACGCAGTTTTGGGCAATATCAAGCATGGAGTTTTCTTTTTTTTGTCAATATTTTGTCAGTCAAAGTCAGTTTTATTGAACAGAACCTGAAGTAGAGACTCAGAATGGAGCTTTTCACGATGGAGAGGCATCTCACGACAGCATTTCACATTGCACACGGTCATTTCAGTGATCGAAACGAAGTTTTCAGTGGTTAAATTATGAAGATTTCTTGGGGAAAAAGCAAAAAGTGTAACTATAGCCCAGGGGCGCCCAGCTTGTTGAAGGTCAAGATCTTGTTGAAAGTGTTCAAGAATACAGTCAATCTCTTCAGAATCAGTCTGGCTATCCGATGAGCTATCCAGCGAAGCTTTCCGAGACCCACAGTTCCGGAAAACAGCGTCAGAAGCAGAAATCCACAAAGTTCCAGAGAGGAGAAAATTGTTCTTTCCAGTGAAAAGCGCAACTATAGCCTAAGGGCGCCCATCTTAAAGAGGGGGTAAATCTTGGTATTTTCGATGGTGGATACAATTAATCTGTTCACAACTAGTCTGCTCGTCCAACGAGATATCTAACGCAGTCATCCGAGTTTCACAACTCCGGCGGCAGTCGTCTGAAGATCAGCTTATAATGGAGTTTTCACGTTTCTGAGCTTCTCCGTTGATTCCCAGTGCAAGTACAGCTCAAGGGCGCTGGTTTAAAGGACCCTTCAGATGGCAAAATTTGCAGAGAGAGTCTTCCTAACATCAGTACTACTCTAGCCTAGCTCCGCAATGCATCATCCTGCTTGTCGATCCGACATTCTAGGTGATCGTGGTGGAGGTTCTACCAAGCACGTAATTTCACAGGCAGACCAACATACAATTTTTAGTGTATTTCCACAGTCTAGAGGCGCCTAGCTTTTAGGCCTGTCAGATGAGTTCGTTCGCGTTCGAAGTCTTCACGACTTTCGAGGGTAATCATTTTATCTATTCAACGAGCCTAGCCGTCAACCTTCGGGATTTGGCAAACGCTCGTACGTGCGAGGTCTTTGGTGGAAAGCTGAAAAGAGAAGATATCCGGAAAATGGCTATGTCTGGAGCGGAAATTTTAAATAAAATACGCACTGGCGTTTTTGAGGTCTTAGAAGCAGTTTTCTTGCTTCGTCACCTCTAAAGACTTCTCTTGTGGGCCCTTCTGCCTGTCCGTTAAAACAGATAGTGCCTGAATCGGGTCATCCCAGCTCCAGATATCAGAGGTCAAAGTAGGGTACTTGGATGAAAGTTCAACTTTCGTCAAAATGACATCGATTTTAACTAAGGCGAGGCGCTTTTACTTTTAAGGGCCCTTAACCGCGACACCGGTGTTATGCGTATATCCGTTGGATCGCGAGAATGTCTCGAACCTTATCTGATGAAGCCGTTTCTTGTCGGCGTGAGGGAGTTCCGTTAGTCAACGGCCGTTTGAAATTAATGAGATGGCGGTTTAGGAAAATGGTTAGAAATGCGGAACACGTAAATGAATTTAATTAGAGTACCCTCCGGGGGTTAAATGATGGATTTTGCAATAATGTCTCAATGAGACATTTCTTCCCATTAGGCTTTGGAGTAAAGATATCTCCGATTCGATCTCGGTATCTAGGTCATTGAATTAGGTGTAGAAGATGGCCAATGAAGTGACTTTGTAAAATCCATTATAAAATAGGAGAAGTTAATAAAAGAGTCCAGAGTATCTTGAGCAAATGGATGCCTATAAGCTCGAATGATGACTTTTTGGAATGCGTTGAGAATCTAGCGATGAATCTCAAAGAAACTTCATTAGGATTGTCAGAAGTTCAAAATATTTAATATTTATTTTGCAGCTAGCATTGAATGGCGATTTTCTATTTTTGGCGCCTTTGCTATTGCATAATAAATATTTTATTATTATTTATTTTTGAACTCCGAGTCAGTGGCAGTTCAACTGAAGGGTGACCAATTGGAAGGCTTCTATTTCAGGCAGGGTTTTAAAAATCTTACTGGGTTGCCGGAATGATGTAGATTTCATCTTGTTTAACATGGCCATCTTGTTATTATTCACAAAGCTAAAGAGAATTTGTTTTCTTGAAATTCATATTTTCAAATAGCGAAATTCGTTTTTCCTTCATTCACAGAAGTATTTTCAAAGCAAAATTCGTTTCTTCATTCCTGGTATTTTCAGCGGAGATTACATTATTTCTCAAGCAAGAGCAAATTCTTCATCTATTGCCAAGGGCGATTTCATCAAACAAATCTTTTTGCAGGTTTTTGTTCACATTCATCAACAAATTTGAAGAAGAGGGGCGATTTTCACAGAAGAAAGAACATACAAAAAACGTCTTTTTCCTCCTTGATTCTCAAATTTCTCTCAGTTTTCAATTCGCATGTTCCTGAAATTGGCAAAATTCGACAAGTCTCAGCATCTGGATCATTTCTATATAGCTTCCTCGAATTAAAATCGTGCGTTTGATTTTTCAAGAATTTTTAACTTCAGAACATTCGTTCTCGAGTTTCTAATTTTCTCAACTGAAAAGTCTTTGCATGATCGAGTAGAAGTCATATTTTCGCATATCTGACGTTCTGGGTTGTCTTAGAATCTTTTTCTGGACAAAACCCATATCTCAGATTTTTTAGCTGAAAATTGCCCTTCGATAGACTATTTTTAGCCTCAGCAGGCTATTTTTAGCTTTCCAGAAATTTTGTCAGAACATAGTCAAGTTCACAGTCAAAAGGCGAGTTTTTCAGAGTACAGTACTCACAGACTGAATTCAAGACCAAATCGGTCTTAATTCATGATTTCGTTAGAAAAGCTGAGACCGATTTGTATCAAGCTGCAAATGAGATAATGGCCATCACTTCAGTTACGAAGCCGCCAAAGTTATAAGTCTGTGAAATGCTAGTTTGAGTGTGCAAAGATTGCCAAGATTACTCAAGTTAGCGACATTAGGATATAACTAATGTAGTTAACAATCCTACGTATAGGATTGATTGCTCAAGATCCGCGGCCCACATTTGATGTGATTCCCACCTCTCCGGAGATGGAGCCCACATTACGCTGAGTTAGCGGTACGTTGCGCAGCGCCAGAGTTAACGCTGTCGTCTCATGCATATCTATTCTAAGATCAGCTTTACACACTTGGAGTTTCATTTAGGGTTTTACGTTAACTGATGGTAGTCTTCTAGTTAACTCGCTTTCAATAAGGACGTGCATGCTTGCACAATTGTCCATTTTTAGATTAGATGTTTCAGTTAACTAATGGTAGTTTTCCAATTAACTGTATAGTTTACTTCATTAGGGCTTAGCAGCAAAACTTGCATGCATTGCAAAGGCTGGGTATGACTCAAAGGTGATTTTAGGGTTCCGCGGTGATGTATATAAATAAGAGCTTTTGCTCATTTTGCTTAAATAACTTTTGCTTGAGAAATATATCTGCGCCTACCTTGCCTCAATATTGCTCTTTTGGTATTTGTTCATGTGTCTTAGCTATTACGATTAATTGTTATGCCACATAGGGTTTCATGCAATTGTAATGGTGAATTCTTTCTGTTTTGTACAACTTTACCATTATGATCAATTGTTATGCCACATAGGGTTTCAAGAGGTTATGATGATAAATCTGTTTTGTGTATCTTTACCATTGTGATCAATTGTTATGCCACATAGGGTTTCAAGAGATTGCGATGATAAATCTGTTTTGTGAACCTTTTATCATTATGATCAAGTGTTATGCCACAGGGTTTCGTGAGATTGTGATGATAAATCTGTTTTGTAAGTCTTTACTATTTTGATCAAGTGTTATGCCACATAGGGTTTCATAAGATTGTCATGGTAAATTCTTAAATCTGTTTTGTGCCCAATAAACTTGTCTAGATTGAGCTGATAGATGCGCCACCTTGCCTTCAAGTAGAGAATCTAAACTCGTTTATCGTTTGATAGTCAAAACCCTGCTCCATTTCCTCATGCTCTATTTTCTTGAGGAAATTGGATAGATTTAAAGTAGATAGCTTAGTTGTAGTTAATGATCTACGAAACCAGAAAATCCTTAGTTGCAGCGTTCTTGGTTTTCTTAACCTTATTGCCTCTTCCGGTGGGAACAAAAGATAGGACTTAGATTACTTTTCTTTTTCATGCATTCCAGCACAACGAGGGAGCTTCCCCTCCTAATTTGAAGAGCACTCATTGCGTAGTGTACATAGCTGTCCGTACAAACCTGCACTCCAGAGGTGTTAGATTTTACGCCTACAGTCATGATGAAGAAACAGCTTCAAAATGCAATCATTAATTTATTTGCACAATTCCCAATGGTCACATAATGGTACGGCCCTTAGCAAGGGCGATTTTGCAAGAACAAATCACAAACTTCAAATAAAAATCTGAAAATCACTAGGAAGGGTCGCCATAACCTTAGTAATGAGATTATTGAATGCCCACAACAAAATAAAAATCATACAAGAAGCTGGAAACAAAATCAACCTTCAGTTGTGTAGGAACCAGCAACTTGAAATCTGGAAATCACACCAAAATTCACCACTTTAAAGCTCTATCTGCTAGTCTGATTTGAGAAGCAGCCTAAAAACCAACTAGGTGTTATCTTTCAAACACGAAATTGGATTGAAACTAGGAGGTCAGCATTCCTCGAAGTGCAAAATGAGTAGTCATTTCGACAACATAACTTTAGCATAAACATGAGATACCAAAATGTTGGAGCAAATCTCTCTTTTATAGAAAGAGAGGTGACTCTTCACCTTCTGTAACTCCTCCAAGAAGTGGGACGCCTTTCTCACCTAGCAATATTTTAATTTTCAAAAAAAAAACACTTTATCTCGTCTCAAAGGCGTCCATCCCAAGGCAATAAGAACTTTAGGAAAAATATTAAACAATTAACTCCATGAGGCGTACCCCCCCAATGACCCTCTTTTAAAACAACTTAAAGTTATCTCTCTAGGCCAAGGGGTCAACAATGAAACATAACATTAATTGCCTTGTATTAAATAATTGTCATCAAATACTGTATTCTAAAAGCTACACCAAAAATACCAACAGCTCCAACAAAAATAAGAACATAATGAAGCACTGCCAAAAATAGTATTTACTAAAAATAGTAAATACCTAGAAATGCCACAAAACCTCCAAGCAAAGAAACCCTAACTTTACCTCAATCAAGCCTACGGGTCTCCAGAATAGGCTGACGAGCTAAAGAGCTGATCACTGATGGAAAGGGGACATTACACCCTCTGAAGCTCCAAGTACTTGCATCAACCACCTGACCTCCTCGTCCAAGGTTGCTTCTGTTGGTTTGTCAAACTCCCTCTGAATGTTAATTCCTCCTCTTGGAAGAAACTGATCACAATGACAATCGGTATAGGTTCTTCCTCTTCGAGAGAAGTCTCCAGTTATGTGTCACCAATACAGTCCCATGGCAACAAGCTGTGTCTTCATTCTTCAACCTACATGACTTCTTCACAGGATGCATCAAGCTCTTCTTCCCTTGAATGCAATCTCTCATCATCCTTGTACTCCTCGATCCGTCCTGGAAGCATTTTAGAGAGATTACTAATAGTTCATAAACTATCCCGAAGAGAAGTACCAATGCTAGAAGCATACATGATTCACTATTCCCAATTGCAAGAATGAATTAATATTAACTACATAAAATTTATTCAAGGTACAAGCATAAACTACTTATCTCTTTATTGTTGATCAATTCAGTGATGCCTTTTCAAATTTCAATCTCCATATCTTTCCCTGCTATCAGCACCACGGTCTCACCATATCGATCACCACTATAACGATTCGTCCTGGGAAATGGCATCATGAAGGAACCACGCCAACAGTTAAGAGACCACTCGAATCTTCACCCAGATGCAATGATAAGGAACCGCTACACCCCAAAATTGAAATAGTGTAATCCAGACAAGGTGCCTCTATCAAGAAACGATGCTCCTAATAAAATGCGACCTTCCTCCACCCAAGGCAATATTAAAAAAAAGATCTCTCAACTTCATAATCAAATTTACTCTTGGTTGCGATTACTCCTAATGAACACGTCTTCACCAATTAGATTCTCCACAAGTGCCAACACTTTGTATTTTGTTGCTCCCGTGAATTGACTATATCTTTCCTCAATTTGAATTTGATCCCTTCATATGATATTGGCCGACGCTTATTATTTTTTTCTTCAACAATCAATGCGACACTTGGAAATTTCAATTCGCACTCCCTTCAATTGCAAATATTCCTGACAATAGTCAGCGCCTTTGCTTGTCTTAGTTTCTCGACTCCTTAATTCCCATAGCCGCGGCAGTCTCCAAGCTTGTCCTATAGCGGCAGCTTGAATATAACGAATCTCTTCTTATAATTTATTTGCTTCAATGATATTTCCCACAACTGACTTCATAAATATTAAGGCATTGCCTTAAGCAGCTCCCAACAAAATATACTTTTCAAAACTATATCCACAAAACTATATCTGCACTTGATAATTATTTCCCAAAAGCCATGCGATTTCCTTTTAGTGCTTTTCACGGCTAAAATATTAAAAACTCACTTTTCAAACTCAATCCATAGCTTTGCCTAGACTAAAATTCCTTCAGACTGCTAAACAATTCTAATTAGATCTTTTCATAGACCCACTCTGATACCATGTTAGTTTTAGGATCAGAAATGTAAGCAATCAGAAAATGCAACATGAGACAAAGAACACAACAGTTTACCCTGGGAAAACCCTCCTACTCAAGGGAGAAAAACCCAACCAAAATATCTCTCTTATATATTGAATTTAAAGTAGCAGAAATCTGCTTATAATCTTGGCCACACACAAGGCCAATATAATGCAATAAAGAATTTCACCTCACTTAGATGCAAATACACAACTATATGATCTCTCCTTAATATCAATCTGCTTTATGCAATAATATGATCTGTTGTAGATGCACGAATGAGATGAGCCCAGCTGGCTCCAACTTATCCCCTGTAGTTTTATGCTTATCTTTTTGTGTTTTTTTAGTTTTTTAGAGAAATTTCTAGACAGAAGTAGAAGGGGCGTACAGCATAAAATGCAGATAAAAATAAAATGCTTGAATTAATTGCTCAACTGGTACTGTAAATTAAGTTTGGCAATACATACAATGAATTTACAACCAATAAACGTACCCATAGTCCTCCAGATTATTTAAATAAGAAATTATCAAGCTTGCCAAGCAACAATGGCTGGAAATGACATGAAAGCACGCCAGGGTCTCAGATCTGTGTTCTCCCACAATGTAACTGAAGAATAATAGCTAAGAAGGTTGTACGCCAAGGATCTAGCTGAGAAACAGGCCAAAAGGGAGGTGTTTTGCCTCAAGAATCACCATGCCTCTTCTCAGGAAACATGCCAAAGCAAGGAGAAGTACAGCCTCTGGCAACTGCAAGATACTAAAGCTGAGATAGCAGAAGATAAGGGGGATCCAAATGTAAGCCCTCTCCCGTTGCTGAATACTGAATCACTGAACAAATATACTCTGATCAAACCCAAAAGAACCTCTGTTTGAAGCTCTCATCAATGGCAATCATTTAGCTGGTGTCTCACAGCCTCACAATCACAAATCCAATGAAGATTTTTTGTTCTTCTATGAAGTTTCTTTGTAACCCTTGCCCTCAGACAATTCACAGAGAAAATAAGAAATTGCAATGTCAAATGATAATCAGATATTAGGTCAACTTGCAATGCATTGCCTTATACTCACAAAAAAAGGCACGGATTCCAAGAAGTACGATTTCCTCATTAAAAATACATTAAAATGTATTTTAATTTATTTCAATAGTTTCCCCAAAAATACTTGGGCGCACTTTCCTGGGTGTTTAAGTGATTTTAATATCACTCTATCAAGTAACCTTTTATTACTTTATATTATATTCAAGTGGCGTTTTTCTTATAAAGTCAATTTGACTTTATATTTAATCATTTAAGTTAAATACATAACTTAACCACTAAAATAATCATAACTTCCTCCAAACTCAGTATAATGTCGTGCCGTCAGAAGTTGACGAACACTAAACTTCATCTGCCTGCACTGGTACCAATATTGAGGTGAAAGAGGTGGAAATGGAAAAACCCACCAAAACGGACACTAACCCTCTAACCAAGTCCTGTCAGCCCACGAGGGTCCAAGAAATAGGCTAACTCCACTACACCTGAACACTAACTAGAGTGGGGACATTACAACGAACTCCTTGATAAGTGCGAATGTCTCTTTAGAATAAAATCGATGATCAAATGAATGAGCATCTCCTTCCATATATACAAAGTAAGGTGCCTCTTCACAAGCAAGGCGACTCTTCACAAGGGTCGGCCTCCTTCAAGAACCAAGGCGACTTTTCATCTTGGGTCGACCTTTAAAATAATATTTATATATCATTTATTATTTCGATTTTGAGAGAAGGATATCTCCCGCAACTAAAACATCAACAAATATCACATACTCTCTCCAACACCATGATTATAAATCTTGAACAAATACACCAAAAGAATATTGATTTTCCTGATTTTCAAAAACAGGCATCAAGTAGACATATTGGAACTATGCCCTGCATTAAGCTTCTCTCAGTACATGGGTTTTTTGTTTTGCATGTACATTTTGGCAATAGTTTCATTTGAGGTGTAATGATTCACATTCTCCATTGAAACCTTCTTCTTCAACTTCATTATTTAGAACTCATACTCACTTCCTTCATTACTTTTACTCAAAACATGAGAACGCCAAGTCCTAAATCTGGCACAATTACTCTACAATTATTAGTAACCCTTACTCAAAATATATTCCGAGACCAATTTTTTCCCTAAATCAGCAATGTACCATGTGCAAATGACAAGAATGGTTGTTCATGCAAAACAACTTTAGACAGATGGCTAGTGGTCACATTCTACTTCAGCTAGCTGCCTCACAGCTTGTGATAGTTGGATGACATCACACTTTTCTTCTAACAACCAGAGGCAAAACTAAAATGAAGCTATAATGGGAACAAAAATCATGAAAAACAATTGGTACAGACCAGACACTAAAGATGAACCCAATTGATTTTATTGCAACTCGATATCTTCTAATGACGGCTGCCACTATAAATACTAAGTATTATATCTCAGGCCACAAATATGAGATGATATATTTTATTTGGTTCATTATTCTTTTGGATTACTAATTGCAATCAGTTGTAGATTTTCTCTTAGGTTCAACATAAGTCAAAATTACAGAGCATTCCCATCTTTAGTGGAGGACTGTCATGTCCCCGAAATTGTAAAGCTAAATCTAAGATATTGAAATACAAATAACCACACCGAATAAATATCAAAAATATAAATATAAATATTAGCAATTTAATATTATTATAATTATAATTATCATAGGATAATATTATAATTATAATTGTCAAATATAAAAAATACAAATATCAACAAAATAAATATAACAATTTGATATTAATTATTATAATATAATAATATCAAACATATATATAAAGCCAATATTAAATTATAAATATAAAACACAAAATATATACATCAAATGAATTCATGAAAGAAAAGGACAAAAATGAATAAGATAATAAGACAGAGTGAGTAAGACAAAAACAAGTTGACTTGTGGATAAAGACAGAATAAGAAGGAATTCGTGAAAGAAAAGGACAAAAATGAATAAGATAATAAGACAGAGTGAGTAAGGAAAAAACAAGCTGACTTGTGGATAAAGACAGAATAAGAAGGGAGACAACGATTTCATAGTAAATGAAGAGATTAATAAATATTAAAATTGTTGCGATAAAACCAAGGTGGCGGAGGGAGGTGGCATTGGATGCTAGGGTGGTCGTGTGTCGTTGTTTGAAGGGTTGCGGTGGCGGTGTGTTTGGAAGGCGTGTCGAGGTCTTGTCGATGGTTCTCGGCAAGTTATTAAGGACATATACGGCACCTGTTTTCATGAGTGCTTTTGGGTGTGAAATTAATGGGGAAGGATTTTATTCTTATTGCAAGGACGTTATCTCGCGATGGAGTGCGGGTACACCATTGTGTTCGATAAACGTGATATGGTGCGTCAAAGTTGCTTATTTATTGATGGCCAAAGGGGCTTTGGCATCGCCGTTCGCCTGTTGCCTATAGGTGCTTGTGTGAGTATCTGGCAGGTGTTTATTTTCTCAAGCGAATGCTGAAGGTTGTGAAAATACCAAGAGGATTTAGTTGGTTTTGTCTTGAAACGCTTCGGTTTGACGAACCAGCAAATTTCTTTAAGTCGATAAACTGAGACAAGCGGCGTTCGGGGGTAATCTGGACCAGTTTAAAATTTTAATAGAAACAATATTGGTGGTACGTGGTGTTTACAGGCTTACGGAGCCATTTGGAAAATCCGGAAATTATGGTGGAATACCACAAGTATCTCTTCAGCGTTTCACAGCTTCCACTGGATTTGAGGACACCAGAAATGATTGCAAAAAGAATTCTTTGAAATTGAAAATATTCGAAGACTTGGTCAAAGCGTGGATGAGAAGTACGTCCAGAACCCTAGTAGTTCTCTGATTCAACTCTGATTGTTTTTTGTATTGTGTTTTGCAATTTTCGATTTTTTTGTGTTTTTGAAGTTTTTACAGGCAAAAGGAAAAATTGCGATTTCTCTAGAATTGCTTAATAAATTCATAAAAAATACATAAATGCATTAAATGTTTCAAATCTTGCTCAAGAACCAAGGCGCATCAATATATTCAACTTCCAGAGCAATTACAATGATAAAGATGGAGCTAGTAATGAAAGACAATGAATTTATTGATGAAAAACCTGATTTTCTGTAAGTGGCGGCTGCAATTAATGCTGGATGGTACGGCTAAAGAAATTAAGAATCTCCAGACTCTGAGAACAATGCCAAATCTCCAGATATGCAAAATGAATCCCAACGCCTAGAGCAGAGAGCCGGGAACTGAAAGCCAGAAGAAAAATCTCTGAAAGAATAAAGTACGGCCTGCAGGTACAGTGGTACGGCCAGTCTGCAGCAGAAAAAATAATGGTACGGACTCCAAGGAAAAGATGCCAGATCACAATTTATATCCTTCTTCTGAAGTCGCCTCAACTGGAAGATGTTTTTCTCTGCTTCTCACTGAATGAATGTCTCAATAACCTCAAACTGTGATCTCTGAATGAAATCACCAAGTGCCAGCTTCAACTGATATTTCACAGCCTCAGTCTGCCTGATTCCTGAAGAGTTTTCGTTCTCCAGAAACGATCGTTTGCCAGAAACCCTAGGGTTTGCAAACTCCAATGCTCAGAGCAAAAATCAAGACAAAATTGAATAATAACATGATAGTTCGATTTTTCCTGTGAAAGGAATATATTGCTCCTTGAGAAAATTCGACCTAAACTCCATTTTAATAAATCATTTAAATTAATGATTTAATTTGCACTTTTGACTTAGGAAAAATAATTAATCATTGGCGTCCCCTTTTTAATGAATATAAATACTCATTAAGTCACCTTTTAATAATATATTATAAAGTACAATTAAATAAAACTTTATAAATTAAGCCAAGAATAATTAAATAATTTTATTTCAATAAAGTGACTATTATAAAGTCAAATTATTAAATCAATTTAATAACTCAGTCATCTCATATTTTCTCAAAAGGTCAAATCGTCAAGCTAGCGGTAGAATCACGGGTTGAATATTTGCACCCGGGTGCCAAAATAGAGCTTCCGCTGACCTAACAAAAAGCCAGAAGTTTCTGCGAGAAAAAAACTCTGCGGAAGATTAGGGCTAACTGACACATAAGCTGGGCTATCAAACGCTTTAGAACAGCTACGCCAAAATGATCCTCGAGACACTCACTATACCGACCTACGAGGATCGAGATGATAGACTAACCTCGTCACCCATTTGTCTTTATTACAGGATAGGGACATGGCCGAAGCCGCTAGATGTAGTGATGAAGGTAAGTTTAGGCCTTGTGACGTGGAACAAATTCATGAAGACGACACAGTAAAGATTTTCCCATTCCTTCTGGAATTGCATGGGCTGGGTTTGATGCGTCACCGTATGTTGGAAGGGGCTGCGATTGAATTTATGAAGAAATTCTTTGGTCTAGTTGCGGTTGGTGATATAGGTTGGAAATCTGAGTTTGAGGAATTTGCAAAGTTAAACAAGTTTTTGTAATGTGGGTGTAGGCAGTTCTTTTTTGCTTTTGGGTTAGGTTTTGAATTTTCTCGTCTGTTGGTAGTAGCTAGTTGCGGAGTAACTTTTTTATGGTCTTTTGTTCATACTTCTGTTTTGGAAATTCTTCAGTGCTCTTGGTGTGTTTCTAGCTTTCATGGTGGCGGTAATTGTAGATTGGAAGGTGGTGGTTTTTTGGCTATGGTGGATCTTTTCCTGCTTGGCAGATCTTTTCCTGCTTGGCAGACATTTGTACTTAGTTTTTAATCTATATAATAATTTTGACCTTACGTATCAAAAAAAAAAAAAAAAAATTGCTGTGATAAAAAGAGATGCGATTCAAACATCTGAAAGATATGATTCATTAAGAATAAAGAAAAGCAGCGATTAGTTAATTAAGGATCATGTCCCTTGAAAATGAATAGTTGCGTCCCTTGCCTATGCAAGGGTATGAAAGGAGAGTCTTTCCAAAGCAAACAGCATCAGGACGTGGAGAAATTAACTCAGTCTATAGCAGAACTATATGTGAAGCCTCAAGTTGTGCGTGTTGGGTGTGGAGTCCAGATAGGGAGCATTTCACATCTACAGGTGGCTGTTAGTGCTTCTCAGACTTGGCATGATCAAAAGTAGTTTGTTGTTCCCTTTTAAGACCCACACATACTTCCAGGTTTGGGTATCATATGTCTTCATTCTTGCTAAATGCCTATCTCTGATCTAATTATGTAATAAAATAAGCGCCTGTAGATGACCATGGGGATATATATAAATATACATATACATATAAATATATATGTACATATACATATAAATATACATGTACATATAAATATACATATACATATACATATACGCACTACTTATGTTATACCATAGTGATGCATTCAGCCATTATTAATCTTTATTCATAATTATGTATTGGATCTAATCTATCTGTTCCCTTTAAGCAATACGTTCTAACAAAGGCGATTGAGAGGAGGAGAAAGAAACCAGAATTTCGGATATCCTTGTGAGTATAGCAGCTGACAGGTGAGTATGAGATAACCGATAGTAAAAGGGATATATACTATGAACCAAGAGTCATCTAATAGAAGATATTGTCTGAAAATCTAATCATCGGGAATAACAGCGGATTATGGTATGTCTATCATAGTTATTTCATGTTGGTTATTTATATTTATTCTTCCTATGATATCTAACTATTGTATGTAGATATATATACTGTGATTTATGTTTATTATTCTTGTAGTATGTTATATCTTACTATGGTATGCTTCTTATGATATTTTGTGAATATGATATAAACTAAAGATGAGTATGATATGTATTTAATTCTAGTAGAAGATCCAATATTCATTAGTCATAATAATGATAGTCTGCACATATGCATGAATTTGAGTATCAATATTTGTTAATATGTATGATGAATGTGTGTCATTGATTTAAGATCAGAATCTGTGTGTTTATATTATTCATATTATGTCATTGATCTGTGCTTACATTAGGGACTGATATTCATACTATCTGACTATAAACAACTAGCCATGACAAGGAGTTGAGGGCCTACGAGGAGGGGAAACAGCGTGTGGGTCACCCTCTAAGTACGCCACCCATCTGGATGGCAAGGGCCACATGGGCCAAGAGGGGTGTACTGCTCTTGGGCTTAAAGGAAATGACTATCCAGGACACCCTGCTATAGCTGCATCCTCAACCTCTCAATCAATGTTCCACGGGGACGCGTCCCCCCCAAAAAAACCAACATTTCCTAGATGGGGACGTCTCAGAGACTTGGGGACTTGGGGGGGACATGTTGATGTGCGTTTTATGACACACTGAATACTCTAGAATAAAGAGTCCAAAGACGCTCTATCCTCTCTTGAAAAACTACCTCGTATGCTAAAATTGCAAGAAAGATCATACAGCAATTCCAATGTTTCTTAAGTCAGGTGTGGATAAGCTCAATGGGCGTTGTGATATGCTGGTGACACAAAGGGGCCTATGTTAGTAAATTACTCAAAAGTAAGGACTTAGGTGGATTTGACA
>VDFB02359969.1:0-23855 GCA_007258455.2 Sequoia sempervirens
TTCTCCTCTTCATCATCATAATCCTCCTAGATTGAAATTTTTATTTACTAGTGGTAGTCCCTCCCAAGGTGACAATTGTTACTCTATTTTTCTTTTCTTTTTTTGTCTCAACTATGGCTTTCTATTGCAACATCTCTTTATTCAAAAAGTATTCCTTTTCTAATTTATCTTCGTCAAGTGAGGTATCTCTCATCACTTCACTATCCTAAGCCTTTATATTTTAAAATCTTTAGACATGGGCCAGATCTAGTTTTAGAATTCTCATCAAGGATTTAGCCCCCTTTTCCCAATTTGACCTTGAAATCTCCTCACTCTTTGTAAATACTTGACCATTTTTATAATACTGGGTTGCTTTTAGATAATCAAAAGAATTGTAATCCCTTGATATTTGAAAAATTATAGTCATACTTCTTATAATCAATGATCTCATTAGTTCTAGGTAATTGTGGGAGTTGCATGTGATCTCTTAATCTTCTCATCTTGCATTTGTAAGTTTTAGATTGATTATCATGTATTATTAGGATTTAGAATGTGACTATGTAACAAGTGATAGATAAGGCTTAATTAGTGAGTTATAAATGATAGAAATTATTTTTGGGATAAGGAATTTGGATGAATATTTGTGTTATTATAATTGTCTAGTCAACTATTGAAACTGCATCAATATGCTTACATTCCCTGACAATAAAATTATCCATCATTAGGTTATAACTAATGGGATCTTCAAGACGACTCTTAGAAATTGGTAATTATGTAATATCAAACAACTCTAAGTGATGGTGGTGCTAAGATTATTTAAGGTGATATTATTGATTGTGATTAGCATAAATTTATGATGAATGAAAATGTGATTATTATGTAAGTGGTTTAGTTTATTTATTGCACATAAATAATGATAATTTTGATTATATTGGTTTGGCTATATACTCCATGTACATATTGATGTTTACAATGAGAATGCAGGTGCAATTACTTATGAGAGAAAGGGGGGGGGATTAGGAATCCCAATTTCCATCCTAGTTCATAATGTAAATCAATGAGTTTTGATTGTGTATCAATCATCTTAGACTTACATGGACTAAGACCCCTATTGTAAACCTAGTTGTTCTTAACCCATCTATATTTTATTTTGAGGGATTATTTCAATGCGAAAGTGCTCATGTGTTTTTTCCTGGTGATAAATAGTGAGTGGACATTTAAATGGGAAAGTCCTTTTAATCAACCTTTTTTGGTCCAAAATGTGTGCTCCCCCCCTTTGGAGTGCAAACCTATAGTTGCATTTCAAGTGGGATTTTAAAAGTGTTAAAAAACCTCCTTAGGGAAGTACCTAGGGTATAGTTGACCTTTTTCTTATGCATATGGAGTGTTGGGTGGATTTTGTGCTCCACCTAACTCCTTGGGAAAGGCATTCCAATTTGGCATGTAAGGGATGAGTGTGGACTTGGTAGTCCACTTCATATCTCTCTTCCCAATGTTGTGGAGTGAATGAGGAGTGCTCCACACTCCATTCAATCATACCTAGCCATGTGGGTGCACATGGGGAGGTGTGATTAACATTTATTATTTGTAAGGTGTTGATGTAGAATATGCATATGCCATGTGTCCTCATCTATTGGAATACATGGAATCCTTCATATAAGCCACTCTTGTGGATTTTGACAAGAAATGTTTTCATTCTTGCATTTTTAGGGGATGGGGAGGAGGGGTGGTGGTGGTGGGGGTGGGGTTGAAGGAAGGGATAGAGAGAGATGAATGTTTAGAAAAATCTTGGGAGAATTCAAGAGGAAGGATAAAGGGATTCATTTTTTATTTTTTTTATAGTTCTCATACTTTGAGTTTTTATGAGAGAAAGTGGAGGAAATGGGAGTGAACTTAAGATGATCTTTGTTTTGGAGAAGGAATTTCTGGAGTGAGAAAATATATTAATTACAACTTGGAGGTATGGATGGAAAATGAAGAAAAAGAGTATGGAGGATAAAATAAAGAATTATTTACTCCAACAAGATCCAAAGGGAGAGCTAAGCTATTTTATTACAAGTTTTTTTGTCTTTGTCTTTTTGAATAACCATATTTACATGTGTGGGTGTTGTGTGAAAAAAGGTAAGAAAAGAGGGTTGGGTCATGTGTAAATTGTGGTGGATTTGTTTTATATTTGTTTCTTGTCGCTTGGATTATTGTGTTATGTTTTCTCAACATACTTGTATGGATCTCCTTTCTCAAGGGATAATAAGAACCTAGCATGGTTTGATGGTGTCATAATGGTTGGGTGGTGAAATCCCACTCCCATTGGTATTGCTATTAAACTTGGAGCGGGTATATGGTGGAGCTTGCTCATAGTGAAGAAATTGATAGTTATGAAACGACGCCTCTAAACAAAATATAAATAAAACGCACTATTGCTTCATGAATAGAACCGTATAACTACCCATACGTCAGAGAATGACATAACTTATCATTCAACATAATCTATATATATATATATCAAAAATCCGTGAATAAGACTTTAGTAAAACTCGAAGAGAGAAGCGGCACAAAGAGACAAGAAAGACTTTTGTTAACAACTGATGAGACCTAAACTCAAATTTTGCACAAAACCAACGTGATGTCCTTTGAATCCTAAAATATATATAAAATATAATAAATAATTAAAATGCTGCCATTGATGTTTTATCCTTTAAATAAATAAAGAGGAAAAATGTACAAACAAAATGGTGCCAAATGACGATCACAAGGTTTGTCAATAACAAATCAAGGTATTAGGGTTTTATCCATTATATCCAAAATGTATTGGTTTATCAAGCGTTTTAATTTAATTTATTTTCGTAAACTAGTATGACTGGAATGCAATTTCTTTGGAACACCATATGATTTGTAAAAGTTTCTCCTAAGTTTATACCTATAATATATATCATTAGAAACAAATGAATGCAACATAATTAAAGAGGAACATCGAGGGTTGGCTTAAATTATTTGAATTTGATATTTATTTATTTTTTAAATATAAAGATATTAAAATTTTAATATATATTATGTCTATAAATGAAATTTTAAAATGTTTTAGAACTTTTCAATTTAGGAAAATCTAATCTCTTTCATCATATGGAGATTTTTGTTGAGGAAAAAATTGTCTTAGTCACTAGTTGACACAAGTTGACATGCTTTCCCTCCTACAATTGGGTAGTGGAGGCCCTATAGCTCACTATGGAATTTGGAAGAGGGAGACTATATGTTAGAGAAAAGGTGACTTGTCCTACTTATCTTCTTGATAGGAAGTTTTGATTCAAATGAATCTCTTTTGTAGAATAGTTATTTTGGTCTTGATGAACTGGATTACAAGGAGATGACTCTCGATAGTCCTTTATGAATTGTGTCTCTTAGAATATTTGATGTCTAATGAACTCCCCTAGACACATTTTTTAGGATAGTTAGCTATAGTTTTTAGGTTTGGAAATTCTCTGTTCACAAGATGCTATTATTTTTGGTTTCTTACTTTCCACAATTTGTTGTGTCATTTGGCCTTCTAATTATTTTTTGTGTAGTAACCATGAAGCAAGTTGAGGTGGTGTCATCACATTTTCCCCTCATATGTGGCATCAAAATTTAGTTGATTGGGGATATGACCCCACTAACTAAGCATTATGGATTCTTTCAACATTAATAGTCATTCCTTGGAAGTTATTGTTACCTATTTTTAGCTACAACTCAAAATAGGTAGAGCTAAATTGCATTCATCACAGGAAGGTACAATTTATTTTTGCTTAAGTATTCATTACATTCCAAGTTTTGATTACTTGTGAATTTCAAGTGTTATTATGCAAATGTTTGTAACAAAGGAACTCATAAGTTTGCATAATAATGCTATTTTGATTCATGTTGTAAAAACTGAAGTCCCGCACAAGCTGCAGGAGTAGCCTAATTTGATTTCCATAATCAAATAATGAATACGAGAAAGAAATGTGTAGGATACAACTGAAGATAATATAGGCATAAGAGAAGATGATTCGTCATTGCCTGGAATGACGAATTGTCGCTACACTTAAAGTCTATAGTTGTTGTATCTCCAAGTTGCAACAACTTTGAGCTCCAAATGCATCTACAAGATTGTAATAAGGTGGTGTTAGAGCAATGAAAAATCACATCCTACCTCATGTCTGCATTACCAATAGAAATGTAATACACACTCAATTAGGCATTCATCAAATGATTTGAACAAATGAAAATGATATGATCAGAAGGTACAAAGTTTAATGGAAGCTTTCAACTTCAATTATTTTGCTAATTTGTTTGTTTAGTGTGCAGGAACATGTATAATCAGATCATTTCAATTGACAAATATTGTTATGAGTGATGAGAAATGTGGCTCCCATGAGGGTTGAGCCCAACTCATAACAATAACATAAGCAACGTTTCAATGTATCATCAATACATAAGAGTCATCAAATATTTAGAATAGTCATCAAGAAAGGACTGCTCTAATAAGAGAAATCCATAAGAGCAACCTTTCAATTCATTATGATGAAAACAGATTGAGAAAAACATCCTCTTGCTCATCATTCAGAAGAACAATATAAAAGGAAACATGTTGCAGAAACATCAACTGCATTTGTTATCTCAGTTTCAGCTTTACCTTGCATTCACTTTTGCATTACAATAAGGTATTGAGCCCTTTACACTGAAGAAAAGATACAGAGCACTCAAGCATTAAATTGTCCCTTATAACTTAAAGTCATCTATACAGTTTACAAAAGAATAGAATGAAACAATACAACTTTAGCATCATCATCATAAAGAAATACATTATGCCAATCAGAATGAAACAAGCATATAGAAGGCATATGTGTGCATGATAAAAGCTACTAGTGAAGGTGCAAACTTAGGACAATAGAATAGTCTAAAGGCGTAAGTCATGAGAGCTCATTAATTATAAATGTAATGATACAAAGAAAAGATCAATCAAAGCTCATGACCATACAAGAAATGACACCCAGTTTTGTAGAATATGGGTTAAGGTTTCTAAAAAACTTCAAGTTTTCTCAAGGAATGGAGAATACCCAGATGAATTTTTACAAGTATGGAGAATATTCAGGGAAAAATGGCAACCATAAAGGCACTACAAAATGCAAGGTTCATTATCAAAGAAATATGATGGATTTATTTTAAGCCTCAAGGAAGCATGAATAGGAGGTTGTATTGGAAGTCCCTTATTTGGTGAGCCAAATGGAAAAATAATGGATTTCAACAGGTCTGTGAAATACCATGAAAGAAGGTTTCTTGAGTTGATTTTGTAAGATGACACGATTATTATCTAGGGTTTTGATGTTTTCTACATAGAAATCATATGGAGGTCGTGGCTTAATTACCATTCTCCATCATTTTACATAGAGACAGAAAATACTAAAGCAATGGGGAGAAACCAATAAGGTCATGCCATATAGAGGAGATTAAGGGAAACATGAAGCATGAAATAGAAAAAATAGAAGCATACCTCCTCTATTTTCCTTTAAATTGTGGAAAAATCAACAAAAATAGAGCAAGATTTACATTCCAAGCTTCAAAGTAAACTTGTCCATGGTGGCTAGAGGCAGTGAAGAAGTACCCACAAAGAAAGTACATGAGAAAATGCATAAGAAAATCAACATTGGAAACAACTGTAGAAGTCACTTTTTCTGTAGAAATCTTCAAGAAAGTAATCCAAAATAGAAAAAAATGGTGATGATTCAAACTCATAAACCAACATACCACGACAACGCAACAGAGTCTCCTCATCAAAGTCAAAATGCAAAATGATGATAATTGTTTAGGGTTCGATGCTTTTGTCTGCCCTAATTCGACATGGGATGATTTTTGCAAGTGATTTTAAATAATCATTATGTTTTATTTGTTCCCCATGGTCTATAATTTCCTAAGTCAAGAGACCTATAATTGTAAGGAGCCCGCGAGATGCAAAATCAACTTTAATTCATTGAAGTTTTGATTAGAGTTTAAATTCCTTTATTTTTGCATTCCTTATGAGAAGTGGACCTTGCAATTATAAATATCTTATAGTCCATTGTCATGCAAAATAGAAAGGAGAGAAAAATGCATGAGTCCATGCATATTATTGGAGTAGACTAAAAATGACTAAGTCATTATTTCCTTCTACAAGTGATAAACACTTTAAATCATGCATTTTTGCATTATTTTATTTGGAGCAAAATATGTAATTAAATATTAATGTATTATTACATTAATATTTTAAAAAAAGGTCATTTCCACATTTTAAATATTAAAATAATCATACATTTGGTTATTTTTAATATTTAATCACTTAATCCTCCTTAAGTAAAATCATGCAAATGATTTAGATGTAACTGGAAGAATTAGAGTCATCAACTAAATATTTTCATACACAATACAAATGGAGTACTAGTTATCATGGGAAGATTGACAAAAACGAGACGATTTTTGCATGCTTGAACCCACTTTTTGAGAGGTTTTCAGTTCAGTTTGAGTGCTCCATGGATCAGTTACGAGTTGACAGCTAGTTTGACCCTGAGTTCACTCATTTTTGCATGAGTTTGGGCCTTCTTTTTGGAGATTTTTATTTCTGCTTGGAATTTTCCTTAGAATTATCAGTTTTACACTGAAATTGACTTTCAGTTTCACCTTCATGCTTGGAGAGGCTTTTTGTATAAAGTGATATGACTTAGTCATTTTTCACTAGTTCTTGTTTTTTTCCTTTGCCTTCAACAAAGAGACTTCATGTAACTCAGCATTTATAATTTAATAGAGTATGTAATAGTTTTTACAAGTTAATTAGTTTGTTATTCATAGAAGGTTCCTTTTAATTTCTAGTATTTTCAAGTTTTTCCTTCAAGATTTTAGCTATATTTAGATCATTTTTCTCGCTCTTCTATAAAAAAATCTATATGCAAATTTTAGTTTAAGTTCACTAGTTATACACTGTGCATGTAATTGATTGATCAGTTTAGTCATGAAAACCATGTTTTCCCTCAAAATTGTATTGAATCAAAGCCTTTGTTTAAAACATTCAGGTGATTAGGCTATCAAATCAGTTTGTGCAAATTAAAGTACTAAGTAATCATTTGTGAGTTAATTTGCAATTTCAATTTCCAATTAGGTGCATCACCCGGTTCAGTTTTCAGTTTAAGCTTTTAAATTTCAAATCTCTTTCCCTTTTCCAAACAAGTACACATAATTAATCTAAAGATTAAATAGGAAGTTGGCCTAGAATTTGGAGGTCTAGTTTCATATAGGGTACCCACAACCTAAAATTAGTCCAATGTTGCACAGGATTGCAATGTTTTGCAACTTTGTATGCGGGTGCAAATCCCTGTGACAACAGTTTTTGGCACACTTGATGGGACTCTGAAGCACGCTTCAGAGAAAGAATTCAAGAGTTCAAGTTGTTGTTCCGGTATATACAACAGCGAGTTTTACCTTTTAGAGGTTACAATTTATACCTAGCGACTCTAAGCACAATCCACTAGTTTCAGTAGACGAAGTGCTGGTATGTTCACATTTGCAAAATAAGTCTAACTCACTTTGATTTAAAGAATATTTGCAAGTTTCAAATGCTTTAACATGACAAGTTTTTATGAAAATAGCATGTTTTCACCTCCGTTTCATGAAAATCCTTCCTACCCACATCCTTATCAGCCATATCGAGCCAGTCATGCTGCTAGTTTTATCCCAAACAGCCACACAATAGCAATATATCAGCATGCTCAATATGCTTACCTCCCGCCCACCCCTGTTCAACCTTCATATCAACATTTATATGTCAAAAATCAGCTCCAAGAGGTTGATGATATGAATAATAGCATGAATGACACCAAGAACATATTGTTAGACATCACAAAGAAAATGGAAGAGTTCAGGAAGCAACAAGAGCTTGTTTCGCAGCTCAACAGGAATTGGACTATCAGGCCTACCTTCATGAGCAGGAGTTAGAGACTCAAAGGATACAATTTGAAGAAAAGCTCAAGAGGGAGTTAGCTGCAAACAAGGAGTAGATGAGGGTTTTGCTCGCTCAAACACATAGGCATCAAGTTCAGGTAGCTCCTGTCATTGCGGACCAGCCTATTCAAAAGGAGGTTCATAATTAAAAATTCCCAAGTTTAAGCAAAATGAATCTCTTAACTGTACAAATCAGCGTTCTCAGCTTAAGATTCCAAGTTTCACAAGCTTAATTTTAAATCCTTTGCAAGTTGAGGGAAGTAATCAAGTACAACCCTAACCCCTTGGGCAACTTTTCCCCTTGCAAGAAATCTAAGAAGCTCCCCAAGTTTCCCCGCCTAATGAATCCAAAGATGAACCCATTGATCAAGATACCTTACTTCTCATGGAAAAGATTAGAAATGTAAATCCATTGCATTTAGCTTTGGAGGTTTACCATTTAGAGCGCAAAAAGGTTGAACGAGAGCAAAGGGGTGTAGAGTCTAAACCAATCAAAATTCTAAGTTTTAGGAGTGATCCTTCAATAGAGCAGCCAATTCATAACCAGGAGCAGTCCATTATATATCCTACTTCAGCAGCTAAAGGGTCTTGTAGTCCTTTTTGTACCACCAAATCAGAAAAATCGGATGAAGAGCAAGAGGTTGCTACTGTTTGTACCGCATCCCCAACTAAATTTGAGTATAATGCATGTGAAGAGGATATTGGATCAGGCTTTCCATTAGGTCCCTTACATTTTGATTCATTTGAAAAGTTTTCTAATGCTTTTTATAAGATGAATGAGAGTAGAGTACATAGTTTACAAGGTAAAAATATTCAATTGCAAAGACAGGATGCCCAAGTTTCATTGGAGAAGGTACTAGATGAGAAGGAAGAATTGGTTTCTTTGTTTGATCAACTACCTAGATTCATTGACAATGAGGAAGAAAGCATATGGATACCCAACTTACCAGCTAATTTGGAACAACCAGAGGATATTGTTGACTTGTTTGATGAACTTCCTCATTTTTTTGGTGAAAACGAGGATATCACATGCATGATAGCATCTATGCCTAGTATGGAGCAACTAAATGATAAAACTCATCTGGATTTAATGCAAAGTTATGAGTTAGATGAGAACATGTTTTTAGGCATCATATAGGTTTTTTGTTCTAATATAGATGATAAGCTAGTATCATATGAAAGAGAAGCATGTGATCAACCCATTCAAGTTAGGGAGGTTATTGAAAAAGTTGTAGAAGATAATGCCTTGCAGCCTATGAACTTATTTGATGAGCTGCCCCACTTTGTTGAGGAGGAGTTGTATTCTATCATGAATGAAGAACATAAGGAACAATAGTTTGAGGACTTGTTTTTAGTAATCCAATAGGGACATCAGCTCCTTAGTTGAGAAGATCTGACCATTGAAAACATTAATGGTTTCTTTTCAAAGACTATTATAGATGATGCAAAGAAACAGGACTCCATTTTCATTGAAGAGTTGAAAGAGAGAACAATTGATCCTCCTATAAACAATAATAGATAAATATTTCAAGAAGATCGGACTATAGAATCCAATGAACAACCTGCATTTTACATCCAATCAGTATCTTTTCAAGGGAAAGATGAAGTCTTCAAAGATCAACAAAAGGACAACTTAACTTCATTTAATGTTCTTGAAAATCATGAACAATGGGCTAAGAAAATAGAGCATAAACAAGGGGATGAAAGTTACAAGTTGAGTGTCCTGACAAGCGGATGTCCTATTAGACACCTGACACACTTAGCAGGCAATCAAGAGGAGTTGCCATTTGAATTACCTACTTGGGAGCACAAGATTGAGCATCAAAATGCATCAATGAAAATTGATCAAACTATTCAAAATAGTTGCATGCACCTCTTGTCTAACACAAAAAATGAGGTGGTTTTCATGATTGAAGAAGTATTTAATCTATGCAATCAGCATTTATTTTTCCTCCATCACTATTGGACAATTTGCAAACATAAAGCACATTCTTTGTCGTTATGGAAGGGCAGCTATTTCTCACAACCAGTGAATAGTCATGTTTGAGCACTAACACTGTTGTTTAGTGTAGGGTAGTGTAGAGTTTTTTCTTTCAATAAGTGCCCCATGGAACATTTCTTCTCAATTTTGTTATGCTTTCAATAAAGTGCAAATGTTGCATAGTGGTTTCCTAACTTTGTCTTAAACAGAGTTGCAGGAGTTCCTTTTAGTTTGTTTGGTTTACAGCTGAATTACAGAGGTTTTCAAAAGTTTAAAGAGAAGAGATGGACTCCATGCCCAATGGATAAGCTACATAACTGGTCTATGGTGTTTAGTAGGCAAACAATTCGCAGAGGTTGCCAAATTATTACCTATTTTTAGCTACAACTCAAAATAGGTAGAGTTGAATTGCATTCATCACAGGAAGGTACAAAAACTTTTTGCTTAAGTATTCATTACATTCCAAGTTTTGATTACTTGTGAATTTCAAGTGTTATTATGCAAATGTTTGTAACAAAGTAACTCATAAGTTTGCATAGTAATTCTATTTTGATTCATTTTGTAAAAACTTAAGTCTCGCACAAGCTGTGGGAGTAGCCTAATTTGATTTCCATAATCAAATAATGAATACAAGAAAGAAATGTGCACTATACAACTGAAGATAATATAGGCATAAGAGAGAAGGTGATTCATCATTGCCTAGAATGGCAAATCGTCACTACACTTAAAGTCTACAGTTGTCGTATCTCCAAGTTGCAGCAACTCTAAGCTCCAAATGCATCTGCAAGATTATAAAAAGGTGGTGTTAGAGCAATGAAAAATCACATCCTACCTCATGCCTGCATTACCAATAGAAATGTAATACACACTCAATTAGGCATTCATTAGATGATTTGAACAAATGAAAATGATATGATAAAAAGGCACAAAGTTCAATGGAAGCTTTCAGCTTCAATTATTTTGCTAATTTGTTTGTTTAGTGTGTAGGAACAGGTATAATCAGATTATTTCAACTGACAAATATTGTTATGAGTGGTGAGAAATGTGGCTCCCATGAGGGTTGAACCCAACTCATAACAATAACATAAGCAGCGTTTCAATGTATCATCAGTACATAAGAGTCATCAAACACTCAAAATAGTCATCAAGAAAGGACTGTTGTAATAAGAGAAATCCATAAGACTGTTCTTTAATTCATTATGATGAAAACAAATTGAGAAAAACATCCTCTTGCTCATCATTCAGAAGAACAATATAAAAGGAAACGTGTTGAAGAAACATCAATTGCATTTGTTATCTCAGTTTTAGCTTTACCTTGCATTCACTTTTGCATTACAATAAGGGGTATTGAGCCCTTTACATTGAGGAAAAGATACAGAGAATTCAAGCATTAAATTGTTTCTTATAACTTAAAGTCATATATACAGTCTATAGAAGACTGAAATGAAACAATACAACTTTACCATCATCATCATAAAGAAATACATTATGCCAATTAGAATGAAACAAGCATACAAAAGGCATATGTATGCATGATAAAAGCTACTAGTGAAGGTGCAGATTCAAGACAATAGAACAGTCTAAAGGCATAAGTCATGAGAGCTCATTAATTCTAAATGCAATGATACAAAGAACAGGTCAATCAAAGCTCACGGCCATAAAAGAAATGACACCTAGTTTTGTAGAATATGGGTTAAGGTTTCTAAAAAAGTTCAAGTTTTCTCAAGGAATGGAGAATACCCAGATTAATTTTTACAAGTATGGAGAATATTCAGGGAAAAATGGCAACCATAAAGGCGTGCTACGAAATGCAAGGTTCATTAGCAAAGAAATACAATGGAATTATTTTAAGCCTCAAGGAAGCATGAATAGGAGCTTGTATTGGAAGTCCCTTATTTGGTGAGCCCAATGGCAAAATAATGGATTTCAACAGGTCTACAAAATACCATGAAAGAAGGTTTCTTGAGCTGATTTTGTAAGATGGTGCGATTATTATCTAGGGTTTTGATATTTTCTACACAGAAATCATATGGAGGTCGCGGTTGAATTACCATTCTCCATCATTTTACATAGAGACAGAAAATACAAAAGCAATGGGGAGAAACCAATAAGGTTGTGCCATACAAAGGAGATTAAAGGAAACATGAAGCTCGAAATAGAAAAAATAGAAGCATACCTCCTCTATTTTCCTTCAGATTGTGGAAAAATCAACAAAAACAGAGCAAAATTTGTGTTCCAAGCTTCAAAGTAAACTTGTCCATGGTGGTCAGAGGCAGTGAAGAAGTACGCACAAAGAAAATGCATCAAAAAAATCAACATTGGGAACGGCTATAGAAGTCACTTTTTCTTTAGAAATCTTCAAGAAAGTCATCCAAAACAATAGAAAATGGTGAAGATTCAAACTCATAAACCAGCAGACCACGGCGGCGCAACAAAGTCTCCTCATCAAAGTCAGAATGCAAAATGATGATAATTGTTTAGGGTTCGATGCTTTTGTCTACCCTAATTCAACATGGGGTATTTTTTCCAATGATTTTAAATAATCATTATGTTTTATTCGTTCCCCATGGTCTATGACTTATAAAGTCAAAAGACCTTTGATTTTAGAAGCCTGTGAGATGCAAAATTAACTTCAATTCATTGAAGTTTTGATTAGAGTTTTAATTCCTTTATTTTTTGCAAGCCTTATGAGAAGTGGACCTTGCAATTATAGATATCTTATAATCCATTGTCATGCAAAATAGAAAGGAGAGAAAAATTTATTAGTCCATGCGTATTATTGGAGTAGACTTAAAATGACTAAGTCATTATTTCCTTCGACAAGTGATAAACACTTTAAATTATGCATTTTTACATGACTTTATTTGGAGCAAAATATGTAATTAAATATTAATGAATTATTACATTAATATTTAAAATAAAAAGGAGGCCACATCCACATTTTAAATATTAAAATAATCATACATTTGGTTATTTTTAATATTTAATCACTTAATCCTCCTTAAGTAAATTCATGCAAATGATGTAGATGTAACTGGAAGAATCAGAGTCCTGATAGCAATATCATAAGAATCAGAGTCATCAACTAAAGATCGCCATACACAATACAACTAGAGTACCAGTTATCATGGGCGAATTAACAAAAATGAGATGATTTTCGCATGCTTGGACCCACTTTTTGAGAGTTTTTCGGTTCAGTTTGAGTGCTCCATGGATCAATTACGAGTTGACAGCTAGTTTGAATCAATTACGAGTTGACAGCTAGTTTAAACCTGAGTTCACTCATTTTTGCATGAGTTTGGTCCTTCTTTTTGAAGATTTTTATTTCTGCTCAGGATTTGCCTTGGAGTTATCATTTATACACTGAGATTGACTTTCAGTTTCACATTCATGCCTTGGAGAGGCTTTTTGTATAAAGTGATATGACTTAGTCATTTTTCACTAGTTCTTGTTTTCTTCCTTTGCCTTCAACAAAGAGACTTCATGTAACTCAGCTTTCAGAATTTAATATATTATGCAACAGTTTTTATAGGTTAATTAGTTTGTGATTTGCAAAAGATTCCTTTTAATTTCCAGTATTCTTCGAGTTTTGCCTTCAAGTTTTCAGGCGTCATTATTGTGAGGGATTCAATCAAAGGATTATTGTGTTTTCAGTTTTGAGACCTCTAATTTTTTTGTCTCCTTCATAAATATTTGTATGTAGTTTAGTTTAAGTTCACTAGTTATACACTGTGCATGCAATTGATTGATTAGTTTAGTCATGAAAACCATGTTTTCCCTCAAAATTGTATTAAATCAAAGCCTTTGTTTAAAACATTCAGGTGATTAGGCTATCAAATCAGGTTGTACAAATTAAAGTACTGAGTAATCATTTGTGAGTTAATTTGCAGTTTAGATTTCCAATTAGGTGGATCACCCAGTTCAGTTTTTAGTTTAAGCTTTTAAATTTCAATTTTTTTTCCCTTTTCCAAACAAGTACACATAATTAAGTTGAAGATCAAATAGGAAGCCGACCTAGAATCTGGAGGTTTAGTTTCATATAGGGTACCCACAACCTGAAATTAGTCCAATGTTGCACTGGATTGCAAAGTTTTGCAGCTTTGCATGCGGGTGCAAATCCCTGTGACAACAAGTCCATTTTAAACTTTGGAAGAGAATTAATAAAATATTACCTTGAGCTTAGCTACTATAATAGCACTATATTTTCTCTTTTGTGAATCAATATAATAATCATTTCTATTTCATGCTACAATTTATCTCAATTTTCTACTAAGCGTGTTAAATAATCTTGACAAGTTCCTAAGTATACATTTACTATAGAATTATTTCTATTTCACGCTACAATTTATCTCCATTTTCTACTAGGCATGTTAAATAATCTTGACAAGTTCTTGAGTATACATTTACTATAGAATCATTTCTATTTTGCGCTACAATTTATCTACATTTTCTACTAGGCATGTTAAATAATCTTGGCAAGTTCTTAAGTATACATTTACTATATTTGTGCTAAGATCTAGTTAACTAGGCATTCAAGGGATATTTTTATTTTTTTCTAATTTAGTATATGGATCATCTTGATAGAGAAAGCATAAATAAGCATGAGTTGTAACTTTAGGTAGAATGACGTTTGAGGATCCGAACTTTCCAATAAAGAGGAAGTGAAACCAAATCTTTCTAATAGAGAGCCACTATATGATTACAATAGTTAAGTCATGTTTTGACTTAATCATGACAAGATTGGGCATTATAATTTATAAAAAAAAATTAATCCAATATTTGAAATCAAAATGATATATCACTCATTTATTTTGGTAAATTATTTGTTAATTATGATTTACAAGTTTGTATACACTCAACACTATAAAAATATGTTTTTTAATCTTTGGTGAGTTGCATTTGTTGGTGAAATTTGGAGATCTATGCATACTATTAGTTTCTAAGCTACATATGACATACAAAGTTATAGATGACATACAAATTCGTGAATGTCACATATAAGGATTATTAAGTGTTACACCTAACCTATTTTGTAATCTAATTGATTGAGATATTTATGGTTTACAAGCTCAATAAACCAATATAGAGACATGGATTAACAACCTATCCCAGTCCAGTGTTCTTATACAATAGGGTTTGGCTAAGCCATGTGGTCATTTAGCTTACATTCATCCTATTTGGTCTCTAGGAACACCCTATTGAGCTATGTACAACTCAAATAGTAGAAGAGTCATCCCATTTTTATCAATTAGTCCTCAACTTTACCTTGTCCTTCTCCAAAATTTAAAATTAAAATTTAGTTGATTGGCCTCCCATTTTCTCACTTTGATCCACCTCATAATTATAGCAATGACTTGAACCTTTCTAAAATTCAAAATTTAAATTTGGATGACTATCCCTTTTTATTTTCCCACCCTAAGATGACCATACATGTGATTTGCAAAATCCCATGTCATGCTCTAGTTGTTAAGGGTTGACCTAGGAGAATTTACCTCTTTATGATAAAATGACAACCCTTCAAGGTGTTTCTAAATACAATCCCTAGCTCTCAAATCAATGGTAGACAAATGGTAGACAAAGGCTTATCAAATAAATGACAAAATAGTGCTATATAGTGAGTAGGGTCAAGTCTCTAATCTAAATCATTCATTTGATAAAGCAATCATATTTTTAGGGAAAATACAAAATATTCAAAAATCTTCATAAGTGGCAATCATTCAAAATAACAAATACACTTATTTAAATTGTAATCTTACCTAATTTGTACTTATCTACATGCATTTGATTGGATTGACCTAGGGTAATGCTAAAGGAAGCAATTTTTTTATTTCAAAATTACAAATTTAAAAAATATAGTAATTAATAATAATTTTAAAAATGCAAGAATATATTAAATGAAACTTTCATTATAAATATTTTAAATAAAATCTATGACTAAAACATAAAAACGATGGTGTTGTATAACAATGCCCTTTTTAAGCCAATAGTGGCATAGTCTAATGGTGTTATTGTTCTTGCCATCGGGGTGTTATTATTGAATATTTATATTGGAGATGAGGTCCCCCATTTGTGACCTCACCGGTTCATAGCTCCAAGTCAAAAGTGTTTGCCTCTTAGAAAAACAAAGTTCTTTTTAAAAATTTTGTACCTAAAAAAATGAACAAAACGTATCGATATTTATAAGTCACATTAAAAAAACAACCAATCATATAGTGACACATTTGAAGATTGAAATATATGCCTTGATGTCCATGTTAAGATCTAATTTTTCATTTGGAGAGATGAAATACAATGTGACTATACTATCGATACTCAATATTGTGAAAAATACTTTGAACTCCTAACTCACCAATAAAAATACATTGTTTTTTTTTTTTAAATACTCGCCTTTAAAAACTTTTTAACTTCCACAACTACAAAATCCTACATTTAAAAAAACTCAAATATATGTTTTTTCTAAATCAAAGGAACTTTAAGAAACGCTAACAGGAAAGGGAATAGGATGTTTGTATGGACCATGGTGCATACCCTATACCCTAACATTTGCCTCTTGTGGTTTCACCAAGGCCTACTAGGTCTGCACAAGATGGAGAAATCATTTACCAAAATGAAGTTTAGCCCACCTTAAAACCCACATTATTTTGGTTGGCCTGTTCTATATTCGAGTTTGGCTGGTAAGAAAAGATTATGAAGAACAGGATCAGCATCTTGATCATATCACTCAAAGAATTTGACTATATCAAGAACATAGTGAATGCTGCCAAACAAAATATTTCAAGATATTTGTAGATTCTAGGCTTTGGATTAATGTGCTCATCATATTTAGAAGCAGGAGCGGATTGTAATAAATGGTGTAAAAGCAAGAAAACTTGATTATTCTGCCTCTGATCGATCAGAGATGAATGTTTCCTTAAAGATTAGGTGATTTGATGGAGTATTCTGAAACAAGCCTTGCAAACGATGAAGATTTATCCTCAAGTAGTTTTGCCGGAGAGTCGTATTCAGCAATTTTTCCTGATTCAGAGTCATAAATGAGGACAAAGAACATTGTTTGCAATTAGAATTTACAAAAGCAGAGAGAGGTTAAAATTTCATACCATCGCTCAATACTAGAACCAAATCACTGTCACAGACAGATGGAATTCGATGTGCTATAGTGATGACGCTGCAGCCAGAAAACTGGTTGTTAATCGTTTGTTGAATAATCCAATCGGTTGCGGTGTCCACTGAGGCTGTTGCTTCATCAAGGACCAGTATGCGGCTTCGTTTCAGTAGTACTCTTCCCAAGCAGACAAGCTGCCTTTGCCCCACGCTCCAATTCTCTCCATTCTCATTTACTGCATAATGGATCATTCCATTAAAGTTTAGACGTTTGTTCTAGGTGGGAAGGGAAGAATAAGGCACTAAAAGATTTTCTTCTGTTACTCCAGAAGGATATAGAAGAGAGACACAAACCAAGAGAATCAAGCTTCCCCTGTTTTTCTCTGACAACTTCTCCAAGCTGGCACTTTTCCAAAGCCTGGAGCATAGGAAAACGCAAAGTAAATCTTCATTTATAAGAACCCACGAGACTATACTATTGAGCACTACTTATATTCTGGAAGGAATAAATAAAGATTGATTAAAATCAATACAAGCATGTAAGTATAACCCAACCTCCCAAATCTGTGCATCTGAATATTCACCCAAAGGATCCAGATTAGTCCTTATGGTACCCTCAAACATTGTTGGTTCTTGTGGAATAACGCTTAGTTTGGATCTCAGATCATGCAAACCTATTGTTGAAATGTCAATTTCATCGATGACTATTCTGCCTTGTGCCGGATCTACAATTCGAAATAGTGATTGAATAAGAGTAGATTTCCCACTGCCTGTCCGTCCTACAATTCCCACCTTCTTCCCTCCAGGGAAAGTGCACGTAAGTCCTTTCAATACTGGTGGAAGCTGTGGTGCATAATGCACCTAATGGTATGCATATGAGATGAATTATTAGTAAGAATGGAATCCATAGATTACATGTATGAAGATAAATAGCTTATTAGTGGCACTACAGACCTGTAGATCAATTATGCTTATTGTTCCTCTGGATGGCCAGTCAGAGCTTGGTCTAGAGTTCTCTATAACCAGTGGAGCCTCACTAGGAATTGATGAATACTGGAAGATTCTCTCTACAGAAATCATTTTGTTCTCCACATCACAAAAATTCCATATCGCGGGGATTTGGCTATTAAACCGGGCGGGATATGTGTTTGCCCGGCCGCCATTGATAACTGTTAGCGATATCGTGGTGCGTAATCATTGATCGCTGATGGACAGTTTCGATCCAAATAATCACTATTGATGATTACGCCAAAATGATAAAATCAGTGATCTGAATATCATCAATCAATTCATCTGAATTGTGATAAAATAGTATCCCATGACTGGAGCTTTACAAATACCAATCAACCGAGAGAGTTCCCTAGATGTCACTATGTAATATTGCTGCAAGCAATAAAAGTTGAAAAAAATTCAAGACTACTTTCATTTGTAATCAATAACATCAAAACAAAGAATCGAAATCATTCAACGAAAAGCCAGTCATGATTAATTCCTTGTGGAATTATGAGAAATGCTTGTAGAGCAATCTTTCTAGCAAATTGTCATATTTTCTCAGAACTAGCGATTAGGTACAGCTGAGCAGATACATACCTGATACCATACACAAATTGCCAGCACAGGTAGAAACATAATAAAACTCTGCCATACAACTTGAGAAATGACTACAATAATCCCCAAAAGCTGTAGAATGGAAAAAGTTAGAGCTCCAAGTTGAAAAGGAATAACCTGGTCCACTGCACTCTGATCGGTTGATGCCTGCCAAAAAATATATATTGAATTGTAAGGCCTCTAGAGCCCCTGTGTAATATAGATTATATTATTGACTTTGCTAGCTATAAATAGAATACATATCTTTTGTTAAAAACAAGATCCCAGAACAGGAAGATCAACTCACCCGATTCAGTATACGCCCAGTTGGAGTTGCATCAAAAAAGGACATTGGTGCATGAAACATGCACCTGTGCATTTCATTGAAAAGACGATTGGCACTTTTTAATCCAGCCAGGGAAGTAACAATAGACCTCACAAGAATGCAGAAGGAACTTGCTATTGCTAAAGCAACGTAAACCACAATAAGACGGTAGTAGCTAACAATGGACATCTGATCTTCTGTTGTAGGAGTTGCCCATGCCATCCAATAATTGCTACTTATTTGAAGTATGTGAAATAATGTTTGTGCCAATAAGATGATAGGTATCAAAGCACCTTTGTATGCAGCAGTGATATAAGACCAGTACACCCACCCACTTACCGTGCCAGTCTCTCTTTCTTCTTCTTGCACAAGCTGTAAATGTTCTTCTTCTTTTTCTCTTGACTTATGATTTTCTGATTCGTGCTCTTCCTCTAGCTCTTGTGTGTTCTGGTCAATACCCTGCTTCTGGAGCTGTTTATGGTTAACATCTTTCACACTAGCTGTATTGTCAGATGACACTTCCTTAACAAATGCATTTGATGACAGGATCTCAGATTTCTCCATAGCATCAATGGATTTCAATGCTTTCTGATGTGCACCAACTAATTCCTCAAAATCTGAGCTTGATTGTAATATATCATCATATCTTCCGGATTGAGTAATCTCACCATCTCTCATTACCTAAAAAAAGTTACAAAAATGTCCTTTGTGAATAGAACTTGGATCTTTTGTTTCTTCTCTAGGATACATGACTCCTGAAGCCATTACCTGGTTCTTCCCACTGCTAGCTGTCAATTGTAACATCTCATATTTAATTATTCAACTCAATAGTAAATAGAGAAATACAAACGTACCAGAATGAGGTCAGCTGCAAATAAAAACTCCACTTGGTGAGTTACATAGACTACAGTTTTTGAACCCAGAATACCAAGTAGACATTGCTGTAACAGGAAAAAAATCAAGTCTTACATAGTTTGAACCAAACGGTTTAAAGTAGTAAAGAACACATTATCCACACAAAATTATATTCTCCATGATGTTATCCATAACTGCATTGTAAATTTGTAATCTATGGAAACAACAAAACTAGCAGATTCAAAAAGTTATCTCTTATAAAGGCTAGATAAAATTACTTGGAAAATATGTGTCCCAGTATGTGCATCAACAGCACTAAATGGATCATCAAAAAGATAGATATCTGCATCTTGATATAAAGCCCGTGCAATCTGTATCCTTTGTTTTTGCCCACCACTCAGATTTATTCCTCTTTCTCCAATTTGTGTTTGGTCTCCATTCGGTAACAATTCCAGATCTTTCTTTAATGCACAAGCCTGCAGCACAATCTCATACCTGGTTTTCTCTTTTTTTCTCCCAAATAGAATATTATCTTCAACTTTTCCACTTTGTATCCATGGAGACTGAGGAACATATGCCTTGGAACCACTTATCCTGAGAGTACCAGAAATTTTAGGTATTTCCCCCAGCATGCATGATAGCAGACTTGATTTTCCAGAGCCAACAGTTCCACAAACAGCAACTCTCATTCCTCTTTTTACCTTGACATCTAAGCCTCTTATGGTTGGACAAGAGGAGGAAGGATCCCAAGAGAATACCCCTTCCTGGATCTCGATTGCCATGTCAGTTGTTTCTTTTGACACCTTTTCTACGGCATCTTGTTGCAGCTCTTCCTGCTGCAGAAAAGAAGTAATGCGCTCTAATGACACTTTAGTTTGAGCAATCACACTGATTAAGTCAGGAAGACTGTATATTGGACCCTTCAGCATGCTGAAAGTTGCAAGTGCAGATAGAATTCTACCTGCTGTTAAAGGCACTCCCATCAACACACATGTACCAAAAGTGATCACAGATACAATTGTGGGTGCTGCATAAAATGTAAAATTTGTCACAGCTGCCATGTAGACAAATTTTTGCAGCCAATTATATTCTTCCTTCCTTAAACTTTGTAGCTTCTGTAGAAATTTGATCTCCCAAGCCTGCAATTTTAAGATTTTCATATTTCTTAACGTCTCTGATGTAGCCTTCATTCTTTCATCTTTTGCTTCCATGATCTTCTTGTTATTTTGCTTTTGGATTTTTCCTAGAGGGAAATTTGCTAGCATAACTACCACTGTGGCAGCCATTGCTGCAAGTGATGCCAATCCCAAACTCTGATATAGAACAATCATGGCCAGAACAACTTGAAAAGGTGCCACCCAAATGTTATGCACATACCAACAAAAAGCCCCGATACGCTGAGCATCAACACTCATGTAATTAATTATTTCACCACTCATATGCTTCTGCCTTGACTGACTGGAAAGCATCAGGCCCTTCCTGTATATAGTAGCTATAAGGGCTGCCTTAACGCGTATACTCATGTGGTTTGTTACAAAAACAGAATAACGCTGTGTCAAAGATTCCACAAGCTGTGCAAGAAGAAATGCGCAAACTAGAACAATGCCTTCACTTGCAAATAGTTTCTCTCCAGCAAGACACTGAACAAAGCTATCTATAAAATATGGACCCACATATAATGAAAAGCAATTCAACACCTCTAGGAATGCTGTAAAAAGCAAATCCTTTTTAACAAAATGTAATGTGACTCTTGCTATTGATTGCCTATGACCTTCGGCCTCTAGCTGATTGCTAAAGTTATGATATATTTCGCTAGCCCTTGTCACATCTGCAACTTGGGGAACGTCACCAATGTCCAAAGACTTCTCATGGCCAACAGCAAGCAAAGGATTAATCCAAGAAAATGTCAGCCGGCTGAAAATGTTTGCTGTTGCATAAGGAGTAACTTTTGGTCTGCAGCCTACATGTTTTTCTGGAATGTCATTTAAAAGAGGCTCATGAATGGTTTGATCAAAGGGAACTTCAAGATTTCTGCCACAACAACTGACATAAAACAAAAAGATTGAAAGGACAAGACCCAGAACTTCCACCATTATACTGAATACAGTTCCTTTTCGTACCTCGAACTCTTTAATATTGAGGAAGAAGAATAACATGTATACAATCAATGACAAGCTCCACCACATCCTTAGTAAAAGTGGGAGCTTCTCTTTACTTTCTTTAGAGACAGAGTAAAATGCATAAGCTGAGATTATAGCCCAGGATATGGCCTGCACAATATACTCTTCCTCGGCTCCAAAATCTTTAGGTTTTTCCATGAGCCACCAAGATAGAGGGCTCCATATGCCTAGTATGGTGTACAAGACTGATAGAGAAACACAACCAACCAGGCCCACTTTGTGTGTAACCCCAAAATGCAAGTTCTTAGAAAAACCGGGTTTTGAAACAGAGACTAAAATGTACCTTCTCCAGCAAAGGTTGAGGATGAGAGAGACAATAAAGATCAGGTGAAACACAATTGCAACCACATGCCGGAAGTAAGACCCAAAAACAATAACTTGAAGTTCTCCCCAACGGTTATCTTCATCCATTCTCAACAACAGAGTTGCCTGAATGGATTTCATCACACAAAGATCACTAAGCGTTTTGTTTTTTCATTTTCTCAAAAAGGAATATCTATTTTCAATACCCACTTATCAATCCTACTGCACAAAAATTCCCTACAGACCTCATCTTTTCCGAATCAACAAAATACGTTTGTTCAAGCTAGCTGTTTGAATGTCCTACAATTTTATTGATTCACCATGCATGCAAAAGTAAATGGCTCTATATTCAAAACTTCATTACAACCAGTTATAAATAGTGAAAAAGCTAGCTCAAATGCAGTCATTAGGGCAACCATAAATCGTTCATTCCCTTAGATTTTAGGGTGGCAACTGGTACGAGCTTGTCTTGTGTCTTGTTTGCATCACCTTCTTTACTCTTTGGGTTGAGCTCCTCCGTCTATCTGGTTGGCAGCTGTTAGAATCACTCTAAAAAAAGCATGGGTTTATTAAGTTTTAATGGATTCAGTTGACATAATCTAATATATTCAGAAAAAAATGGAGCTTTATTTTCCTTTTCGGCGCAAGTCACTAGCAGAAAACAATGCCGCACCTTCCAATACATAACAGACTATGACATATATACATATATGGTTAAATAACTACCCGTAAGTGAAGAAAGTCTGTTGTCATTAAACTATATTCTCGGAGAATTTGAGGGACGGATATAGTATATACTGAACTCAGGAGTGGAATAAATGGATTGTTGTGGACAGAGCATCAAATTCCATGGAATAAGGTAATGAATGTCTTCGCCTAAAACCATCGGTTAAGAAAACTTCTAAATGTTATTTTCCGCTTAAATCAAATGTGCACAATGAAGATTGTATCTCAACCGTTCTCTGTGCTCTCACCAACAGAATATCTGTTCTCGGTAAGCATACAGATTTTATTTAGATACCAGTGCCCTGCTTGAAAAGCTCATTTGAAAAAAATTGACGTTGCATACTGGCCTCTTGGTCGTTCAAAATTTAAAAGCTCCATCAAGCTATGAGTATTTCTCTTGTAGCATTGTAACAAGTGTTACATGATCATCAATAATTGTCTCTTTTAGTATTGTAATAAAAGTGTTTATTGTTAATTTAGAAGTAAGTAAGTAATAGTTTGAGATCAATAGAATAGATTTTTGCAAGTTAAATCTATATTAATGTTATTGGGTTGATGAATATTATAGTTGTTAGGGTTTATCTTGATCAAAAGTTTGATTCATACTAGATGCAATTATTTTGATTAATGGTAAGGAGTTTTTGAAAGGACCTCAACCCTTTTACAAAATTGTCAGTAAACAAAAGTTGGCCAAATAGTACAGTAGCAACAAAGTTGCCAATAACAAGCCATAATAAGCAACTACACAATACCATAACTAGATTGAGCAAGACCCACACCCTTAACTTGGGCATGGGACATAGAAACAGGTTTTGGAAGACCTTTCTTCCTTCTTTGA
>VDFB02359970.1:0-30583 GCA_007258455.2 Sequoia sempervirens
ACTGATTTTTCTGAATTTTTTGCCACTTAAGGGCATGTTTTTTGCATGATGATCCTGCACATACCCATGTATGTGATGTGATTCTTGCATATCAATGTGAAATATAATTGTCAAGTTTCTATATGCAGTGAGCTAAAGGTGTACACTATCATTCATGTATGTTTGCAACTACTTTGTGGTGGAAATCTCTGTTGCATTGAGATTTTATTTCTCTAGGTAACAAATCCCTTCTATCTTATTTGTAACCATCTACAAAACCACAACATTAGGAACCAGACCTTGCAAAGTCGATTCATTATTCATTAAAAAATCCTCTTATATAACTTCTTCAGAAAATAAAATTTGAGGGTAGATGTATGCCCCCCATGATTTCACTTGCTTTATGGAGATGGAATTAAGGTAGCATTCTAACTACATTAAATTGCATAAGACATATAAAATGGTATTTCAAATACGATACGACATAGCGATAGACATTTGATGGGACTAGGGGTGGAATTACAAATCCAACACAACAAATAGCATAAAAAATGGAGTTCTCTTCCCCCAATATGTTAATTTGAATGAAAAATTATGTTTTTATATTAACATGCAAATGACCTAATTTGAAAGTATATAAGAGTAAAAAGTGAACTAAGTTTGTAATAATTTTGTCTTTTACCTTTTTGTAGTTTGAATTTGGTGGACAGTGATTGACGATAATGAGCATATGACCTTACACACCTTTGAGACTCAAGAGCCTATGCAAGGAGGTGGTGGGTATGTGCAGGATCATGATGGGCTAAAAAATGGTGATATGATGGGTTTGTGTAGGGTATGTGGCTGACAACTTTTCTTTTTACCCAAAATTGATGAAATGAAAAGGGTTTTTATAGGAGATTCTCAAATTTCCACCAATATAAATTATTCTTTACTTTGAATTTATAAATAATTATTAATCATTTTCTATTTGAATGATGACTAAAGTCTTGATTGATAGGTTGATTGAAAACATCTATAGCTTTCAAATGGTATCACATTTTTTGAATCCAAAATATGTGTCACATTCTATGCTTCCTATACTATAGGATTAAAAAATGAATTTCATGAAGTTTTGACCAAGTTAAGGTGGTCATACATATGATTTTTTATATTTTTTAAAATTTGTAATGAAAAATTCATAATTAATTATTTACTTGGAAAAAAATTACAAAAAAATATGCATCACATTAGAACATGATTCATCTACTTATATCTAAAATCTTATAAAAAATATTATAATTTCATTGTGGTTAGGGTGGTCAGAAAGACACCTACTTCTTATTTTTTCCTTGAAATTTAAGTACTACTGCATTGAAATTTCAAATTTTCACCAACTAGATTATTTATTTTAAAATAACCTAGTAGTTTAGAAACTACATTCAATTTGTTACAGATTCTATTCTTACATATTTTTGAAATAATATAGATAACTTATTCAAATTTTTACGTCAAGTTGCTTAACTCTGATTTTTTTGAATTTTTTGTGACTTAAGGGCTTGTTTTTCCCATGATGATCCTACACATACCCTGGTGTGGGGTGATCTGCAACATATAGTGAGTTGAGTCTTCTTGACCTTAGCTCTTTTTTATGCAATTATTTTATGCTTTATGTATTTCTAGATAGATTTAGAACTTTAGAAGAAAAAGTTGCAAAGCGTCCCTTTTTTTTCGCAAAGTGTCCCTTTTTTTGTAAAGTGTCCTCCCTTTTGCGAGATGGAATTAAGGGACCTTTTTCACTATTAGTTCATTAAAGAAAACCAAGATCCCTCAACCAATAGAATTTATTGTGGAATGGACTAGGGCTACGATGGTTTCCTTAAGTGTGATTAAGGAGGGAGTTCACCACTTAGTGCCAATGTAGCTATGAAACCTAGAAAATTAAGAACATGAAATTAGATTCACTCTTATTTGGGTCCTCCCTTTTAAATCGTGGATTCTTTATCCTTTATTTGGTCCTATTTTGCATCCATAGGCCTTATTAAATGTATTTTTTTAGGATAAATCCTGACACTTATCAAATGACCAATCATAATTCAATTATTTTGGGTTATGTTTCCTAGACTTAGTGATTTGTGACTTATATGCCACCTTGGGTGTATGGGTACCACCTAAGTTTCAGGGCCTAATCCCAAATATTGCATATAATTAATATTTCTTGAAATTTGTGTCTCAATCCTAAGCTACTGGGACTCATATGCCCTAACTGGTGTATGAGTCTTGCTTTAGTTTAGACCTATTTTGAATTCAATTCTTGGAAGGATTTTATTCTCCTAGATTTTATGTTGGTTTGTATTGTTGTAATTTCAGGAAATTTTGCATAAACAAGTATAAATACAAGATTATTCAACATATTTTCATCTAAGTAACCTCATGGAGCATCCTTATAGAAAATCTATGATCAAGAGAGTCTTACAATAGAATTCAAGAGCATTCAATAGCTAGTTATCAAGTATTTGGTACAACATTCAAGATTCAAGCATCATGTTAGAGTCTTCATGCATCATGTGTGTTTGTGAGATAAAATTTGTTATGTAGGTTTTCATGATTGAAGCAAGCATTCAAAGACATGATTTCATATCAAGATCAAGAGTCAAGATCCACATTGATTGGATCCATTTCACACAAGATTGCATCCTTTATTTTAAGGGTTTGGTGAGTTGTATCCTCAAATTTTTTCATTCATCATTCATTTATGTCATTTCATTTCATTTCAAGGTTTGATTACGAAAATGAGGTTTGACGAAGGAAAAATCCTATCCACTAACATAACAACATTTTTCTCTCTCTACATGTGTGATTATAGATCTAGGTGGTTTATAGCTTGAAGATACTTTGAAGACAGAGTTACAAAATTGCAAGATTGAAGCAAATTTTCAAGAAGTGTTCATCTTTATGAAAAGTCACTTACAGACTAGAATTCAAACTTTCAAGCTCTAAGAATAGACAAGAGTAAAGCTATAGAAGATAACTAGAGGACACTAGAGTTTCAATGAAACCCTAATACTAGGACTAAATTTCCACCTTAGGTGTATGAGTCCCAGTATACCACTTTTCAACAATTTTCTATAGATCATGGTCTATCAGTTATAGATTCTATATTTAGCCCAAAACCCTAGATTGGGACTAAATCGCACAATCTAGTGTATGAGTCCTAGTGCATATCAAATGTCAGAATTTTAGAGTTATAGAACTTGTTTTGATTGCATCATTCTTCCAGCTACTTTTATGCTTCATTCTCTTATATCATTCTTATTTCAAGTCCATTTTCTAGGTTATATAGCTAGATTTTCATATTTCTTTCATTTCCTTCTTTCTAAGAATTTTGTTAGTGATGAACCCCATTTTAATCACACCTAAATAAACCATACTAATCCCTAATCCATTCCTCAATCAAGTCAATTGGTTGAGGGATCTTGGTTTCCTTTAATGAACTAAAAGTGAGATAGGTACCCAATTGTTTCATCTCTCTAAAGGTGGAACACCCTATTTCTTATAGTTCATTTTGGTGAACTTGACCTTCAAACCCTTGATTTATGATTTGGAGTTGGCCAAAGAACTAGATTTAGCTTACTTTAGCTTTACATTATATCTTGCATTAGTTGATTTTCATTTAGGGCTTCTAAATCTTGTGTTAGTGAAAAGTGCATATAGGTTGCATTTTTGTATCTTAAGTAATTTAATTTCATTAAAAATATATAATTGCACATACTCAAGACAACATGCAAACTAGAAACCTAAAACACAACTTAGAAATTGTTGAATTTAGAGTGAAAACCCAAATCTAGGACTCATTCGGCCCTCTGGGCGATTTAGTACCTGTATAAGTGGTTTTTCCCACTTTCTTAGAATTATGTGTTGAATTTTCTTCAGCATTTAACCCTTTCAAAAACCCTAATAGGGACTCATTCACCCCTTTGGGTGATTTAGTCCTATATTAGACTCGTATCTGCAATTTACAATGTTAAAAACCTAATTTCTATGTTTTTGTTTCCTTATGTTATATATCTATTTCAATTTATGGAGTAAACTATTTCATTCATTTCATTAGATCTAGCTTAACTTGGTTCATTTTTTTCATTTCTTAAATTCAAAATTGTATTTACAACATTTCATTTTAGATTTTTACATAGTGTAATCATCAAATTAGCTTTTTTAGAATCTAAGAACTTGGATTTACACATTTTATTTTAGATCATTGCATTGCACTTTACCGTCTCTTCCAATTTGGGTATGTAAGCTAATTTTGTAAAACTTGTATGAGCTTTACAACTGGTGTCCTATTAGCAATACCATTATGAGACATAGTTGGAGACTCATTTCATCCCGAGAAACACCATTCATTTTGGATCTTTTGTTTTCTAGCTCTCTTCTTGATAGTGTTGATAATCAAACCCCTATGGATTATAGCATGCATACTTCATTTCCCATGAGTTCACTTCCTACAACCAATGTGCTTAATGTTACCAAAACCCTCCCTAAAATCACTAGGTTCACTCAAGCTTTTGGGTGCACTCAAAGCCAAGGTGGAACTTCAACCCCTTCTTCTAAAATACATGTTTCCATGCCTACATACACTAGTACTCAAGTTACCACCACCATTCAACCTACTAGCAATGTGAACGCTTCCGTAGGTATTTCCACATGGATCCTTCTAGCATTGTGTATTCAAATACAATATCTCCTAAAAAATCCTCCCTCACAAATTTATAGTTTACTTATCCTTTGCATACATACCCAAATCCACCTTACAACAATAATGATGCTATCATTAACACAGTTTTACAAAGCATGTCATCCCTTCAACAAAAAAGAACAACCCTAAATCAAAACAACAATGGTCAACCTGCTCAATACATCAAAACCAATCCCTTATCCCTGGAGATATTGAGAGAACAAATGCCACAAGGTGTAGAAGTTCCCCGATTTGAGAAATATGGTGGGAAAGAAGATCCTATTAGCCATGTTTCCTCTTTTACTACCCTATGTAGTGATTTCATCTTTGAAGATAAAATCTTAGCTAAATTGTTCCCTAGATCCTTGAGACATTCCACCTTAGAATGGTTTTCCTCATTACCAAATAATTCAATTCATTCATTCAATGAAATTATTGATGCATTTATAATCCATTTCCAAGTGTACATGACTTATAAGAAGACTTTAGTTGATTTGATGAGATGTAAGAAAAGGGTATGTGCAGGATCATGATGGGCAAAAAAGTGGTGATATGATGGGCTTTTGTAGGGCATGTGGTTGACAATTTTTTTAACCCAAAATTGATGAAATGAAAAGGGTTTTTAAAGGAGATTCTCAGCTTTCCACCAATATAAATTATGCTTTACTTTGAATTTAATAAATAATTATTATTTATTTTCTATTTAAATTACAACTAAAGTCCTGATTGATAGGTTGATTGAAATTTGTTTATACCTTTCAAACGGTATCACATTTTTTGAATCTAAAACATGCATCACATTCTATGCTTTGTATACTATAGGATTAAAATAATAATAATAATTTCATGAAGTTTTGACCAAGTTAAGGTGGTTAGACATACGAAGTTTTTTTATTTTTTAAAAGTTGTAATAAAAAATCATAATTAATTATTTACTTGGAAAAAAATTAAAAAAAATATGCATCACATCGGGACACGATTCCTCTACTTCTATCTAAAATATTATAAAAAATATTATCATTTTATTGTGGTTAGGGTGGTCAGATAGACACCTACTTCTTATTTTTTCCTAAAATTAAGTACTACTGCATTGAAATTTCAAATTTTCACCAAATAGATATATTTTTTAAAAATAAACCTAGTACTTTAAAAGCTATATTCAATTTTCTATAAATTCTATTCTTACATATTTTTGAAATAATATAGATAACTTATTCAAAATTTTACGTCAAGTTGCCTAACTCTGATTTTTTTGAATTTTTTGCCACTTAAGGGCCTGTTTTTTCCATGATGATCCTGCACATACCCAAAAATGACAATGAAAAGGTTACCAACTTTGTTTCATGATAAAAATTTATTTATTCCCAAATAAACATATAAATTCTTGATCCTCACTTTAACAAATGTTCATTGAGAACTTACAAACTAAGGTGCAAGATAAGATTTTCATGATGAAATTTCTTTCCTTCATACACTTGTGTATCACCCTTCATGATTATAAAAACTTGGTTAGTAGTCATGAAACAAAATCCACTTCTAATCATCTTAAAAAAAAATTAATTCACATATCAAAACAATTATCAACCTTTTAGGAAATAGAATAAAGGATTTCTTCAACAAAATCCCGTCAACCAACCAAAAATATTGATACCCAAGTGGTTGCTATAAAGAAGAAAAATAATTTAACATTTGGGGATCAAAAAATATAGTTTACTCCCCTAATTGATACACTCTAGAATACCATTTTAAAAATTCTAGAACAAAACATGATCTCCTTACCTCCCATTAGAACTCCTAATCCTACTAACCCATTACCTCCAAACTTTAGATCAAATTCCTGTTGCCATTATTAGCGATAAAATGGACATGATATGAAAAATTATAAGCATTTTAAACATCTTACAGTGCAAGACCTCATTGATTCTATTCATCTTCAAATTGGAGGTGTGAATGATCAAGGTAATAAATCTATTGCCCCTCCCAACCAAAACCTGAAAATATTTACCAACCTCATGATGAATCATAATATTTCATTTGTCAAAGCTAGTGAAATGAAGAACAGTGATGTGATGAATGTTGACATGGATGAAGACAACATGGATACTGAAAAACAAGATCCCATGGATACTGATTAAAAAATCCTATGGATGCTATGGTTGGATTGATTGAAACTCAACCTCATAAGGGATAAACTAAAATACCTCTTGATATTAATTTCTCATCAAAAGATATAATCTGAAAGGCACCTGATGGTCCTCTTTACATAGTAAGTCAAATCAATGACAAGCCCACTAATGCGATATTAATTTATCCCATCTGTGGAGAGAATATGATCACTAAAGAATTATTACTTGTGCATAAAATCTTTCAAGAAACATATGATAAACCGAAATCATGGATAAAAAGACACAATGTTTTTGCTTTCCCTACAATGGGATTGATCACCCTTCCTCTAAAAGTTAGACTAAAACAATTAGATGTCTCATTCTCCATCATCGTAATGTCAAACCAATTATGTGTGAATCTTGGTTATCCATGGCTACGCTCCATGGAAGCCATCTCATCAGTTGTGCATAAATGCTTAAAGTTTCCCTTTGAAAATGATATCTTTATTGTACATCATAGTGTCTTTAATCATGTGTCTTCCCATGGGAATTTCTCATTGGATTTCTTTTAGACTAATCCTATAAAACCTATTAAACCATGTGAAGATTTATTTTTCAAATCCTATCAAAAGTTTAAGGAAAAATGCATAGCAGAAGTATCCCTTTGAAACATGCCTCAACCCATGATTGAGCCTCCAATCCTTGATGAAACTATGATTGAACCAAAATACCTTCCAACTAACCAAGACCAACCTAAGATAGATCATTTTCCTATTTCCTACAAATGACCAAGAGACAACCATAAAAATCCCATTGTACCTCCTAATATTAAAAATGTTTACAAAGCTAAAGAGAAAGTGGTTGAACAACCTCCCATGGTTCCTTCTGTTCCTCTTATTAGAGAAGAAAAGAAACCTATGGTTCATAAAACCACTTCTACACAAACACAACTTTAAAGTCATACTAAAAGAAATATAAATGATAGAGAGTGTAGGCATAGATGCCATGCTATTTCTCAAAGGTTAAATGAAGAGAACAAAAATAAAATCAATAGCTGAACTTAACTAAAGCAATACACAAGGAGTCTCCCTCTTCTCCACAAGAAAAAGATCCTATATCACAACCAGAACAAGAACTAAAACCATCTTTGGACATTATCATTCAACCTCCTATTGTGATAAAATTGGATGGTGATGATGAGATTACTGGAATTGATGAGGAATTCCATAATGAGTTGAATACATTATTTTCCTCTTCTTTGAGCTTAAATGAAAATTATCCTAAGAAGAGTGTTGAACTTGGTGATAACCCTAGTTCAAAAAATTTTGTTTTCCCTTTGGCTATCTATCCACCTTCTATATATGATGAATAAGATTGGGATGTGGATTCCCTACTAATAGGTGTACTTACATGTGCCTTACTAGTCTTTTCTTTGTTTTATTTTTATGTATGTGATTGCATGTGCTTATTGTGATCTCTCATATTGTTCTATTTGTACTTACATTCTTCTATATATCATAAAAAATTTACCTATATTTTTGTCTTGTGTTTTCCTTTTGGGGATGATGCAAGGCGTCGAGACATTTAGGTCTCTTCCATGTTGACCCAAAATATTTTCTTTGTTTTCACTCTCATTGTGTCATTCTTCTTGTTCCATTGGTATTTTGGGAATGATGATGTTTTTGAGCTCTCTAATAACATTGTAGTAAAGACATACTGACCTTGAATTCATGGATCCCTTATGTGTGATTTTTTGGATTTCATTTCAGGGGAAACTCCCTAACATAGCTTCATTTGGGAACATATGACTTGGCATAGGGCTTTCAAAATAAGCTCTCATGTCCTCTTTATTGTTACCATTTATCATTTTCTACTTTAAATTAATTGCTCACAACATGGCACTTTAGCAATTTCTTTAAAGTGGGGGAATACATTGGCATTATTCTTTTGCATTTTAATTACAATTCTTGTTTCATTTTGTGGTCTTCTTACTTCATGTGACGTTTCTTTCTCTTGGTGATGAAATTGGTTGTGATTTCCTTCAAGAGTATGATCTCTCTAATCATATTATATTCCTCTTAGTGGCTTGATGTGATGAACTGCATACCATAAGTTGTGAATCTTCTATTCTTCTATTGGTCCCCTCTTGGATACATTAGGCATAATGTACCATAATTTGGGACCTTACATGAACTAAGGAAAACTCATTTGAGCATACCTTACACTATTTCGCATTTACAATAACCATTATAAGGCCACCTTACATAACACACTTTGCTTTCCTATGGATCCATCCTTTTTATTCATGAGTGTTAGCATATGAAGTTTTTCTTGCCTCGTGAATCCTGTTGTTCATGTTGTGTGGTTCCTTGTCAAAGTTATCAGGAGGTATAGCTTTGGTATGGTTAGCATATGGGAGCAGAACTTAGGAATGACTTTCCCATAGCCACATGCTTGTGTGTTAGCGCATACTGACCACATGTGTATGGTTCTCCTATTTCACTCTTAGTTCATTAAAGGAAATCATAGAGATCCCTCAACTAAGGTGACTCAATTGAGGGAAGGATTAACAAGGGAAGGTTTCCTTAGGTGTTATTAAAAGCGGGGTTAACCACTAAGAAAATTCTTAGAAAGAAAAAAAGGAAAGTAGTATGAAAGTATAGGTATGTAACCTAGAAAATGAAGCTTTAAATTAGAACAATAAATTGAAAATGAATCAAGAAACACCTAGAATAATGGAGAGGTCAGAACAAGGTTTGCAACCCTAAAAAATTGTTGTTTGAAGCTCACTAGGGCTAATACACTAGGTTGGGAAATTTAGTCCCATTCTATGGTTTTTGGGCAGGGTCTGGATTCTCCTTATGTCTGTTCTAAATTTGCAGAAGTGTAGGAAAAAGGTGGTACTAGGACTCATACACCTAGACTATTGCAAAGTGTCGCACTATTTCATAAAGTGTCCTAGGAGCATCATTTTGAAATAAAACTTTGTGACCCTCTATATATGGATTAAGTACTTTCCCACTAGTTTCATGAAAAAAGTTGGATATCTTGCTCTAGATCTAAGTTTCCATGATTCTTGACAACTTCTTATGATAACTTTGACAACTTTTGTAACTTTGTCATTTTGGTACTTTTGAAGGCTTCAAATCCACTTTTTATTCAACCTATAAACCTAAAATCACATAAAGAGCAGGATTTTTTATTTTATTTTAGTGGATAGGGGTTTTTCTTTGTCAAACCCCATTTTGGTAATCAAACCTTAATGAGAAATGAAGCATGAATGAAATGAAACATGAAAAATAAGATAAAACTATAGAACCTTGTTTGAAACCATGTAAATCTACAAAAAAGCATGAAGTAGCCTCAATGGATGTAGATTTTGATCATGATTCTTGATGAAAGATAATACCTTTGAATACATGAATTGATCTTGAACAATGCATCACAACATTAGATCAAAACCACATGCATGATGCATCAAGCCTTTGAAATGATAATGGATGTAGAATTTTTGTAATAATCTTATTCAAATCTACCTTTGAATGATCTTGAATATTCTCTAATGCTCTTATGAAATATTAGGAGGCTTAACTCAAAATATTTAGGTGAAAATAGGTGGAATATCCTTGTATTTATACTTATTTATACAAAATTTCTTGAAATTACAACACTACAAATTGACATCAGATCTAGGAGAATAAAATTTTGCCAAGAATTGAATTCAAAATAGGTCCTAATTAGGGCAAGAATCATACACCCAAGGTGGTGTATGAGTCCTAATGGCTCAAAACTGGGATACAAACTCCAAGAAATAGGAGGATGAGGAGGACAAGGGCTAGTTGATGAGTGAGGGTAGTGATACTGCATCAATTAAATTCAATTGAAAGAGTGTTAATGGGTGGAATTGAAGGAAATAGGATTATAGATTTTGGGAGATGGAACTAAGGGACCTATTAATGATGATTTAGAGTGTATTGATGCAAGAGTTCTAAAATAGGTCCAAACCTAATTTTGAAATTATACCATCTCAAATAAGGAAGTACAAGTTTCTACACTACATGGGCTAATTGGTTATGTGCTTTAATGTTTCATCTAACATAGGTTTATGTGTGCCTATGTGTAAGTCACTTTTGATAATCGAAAGAAGTGTTAAGATTAATTTTGGTCCTCTCTATCCTTGGGGTAAGACTGCATTATGCTTTGGTGTTTGACTAATTGAATTGATTGTTTATTCTCTTCTTGACTAACCTAATTGAAGAATTCAAGTGTTGTGGTGGATATAAATGCAAGATAATTTTGGATGTAAGGACAAGTAGTGTACACTTTTAAAAAGTATATGTGATATCTTTATTGAATATCCACTAGAGATAGTTCTAAGGATTGTGAAAGGAAAGATAAATTAAGCTTGAATGACTTAGTCTGTTAGACACACAAGACAACTAAGAGGGGGTGAATCAGTTACACAATAAAATAATCAAATCCTCATTAATCTTTGAATCCTTATGTGATATATAGGGATTCACTACTCATGAGTTCTCTTCACTTAGAGATCCTCACAAGGTGAACTACCCTATATTACCTCAATGGAACAAAAATGAGAGTTCTAGGATCCAAAAGAGCAAGTCACAGAGGTTCTCTAGAAAAACTAACAAGCTCTCATCCAAAAGACATTAGTGCAAAGATCATATGACAGCACAACACGCTAGCATCTCAGAGGCATGCTGGCATCTCATAAAGACCAAAGACCGCATTTATCATAGAAAATTCCTAAATGACTGCTAACAAATGGACTACTAAGAACTGATAGAATGTAGGAAAAGGATAGAATGTGATAAAGTGATATAAATCAAATAGAATGAAAAAATAATAATAAAGATAAGAAGAAGAAAGGAAATAATACTTACAACTGTGTGGATGATGAAGCTTCCACCAAAAACATGTCTTCAAAACCTGCACACAAGAGGAAGAGAGAAATTATTGGGGCTGTAAAGGGGTCTACCTCAGTCAGACCCCATTTTGGTATTCCCACCTCCATGGATAGCCAGATAGATAGAGAAGTAGAAATGAAGTAAAGAGCATTAAAGCACTACAAGACAGTGTTATGATACTCAACCAAATAATAGAGGAGAGGAGTGAAATCTTACCACCTCCACCAAGAGCACTCAAGGATGCATGGAGGAGAAAAGAGGGGAACTCAAGCCTCTACCATAATGGTCTTTGTTCCACACTTTCTCTACTAAAGTGGTGGAGTGTTGATGTTGCTGCTATGAAGTGTAAAGTGTTTGGAGAGAGATTGTGAAGCTTGTGTATGAAGTCTAGAAGTGGTCAAGATCTTCCAACTTCCAAATGCAAGTTCTAGGACTAAAAATGAAGGAATGAGGAAGAAAACGACCATATTTGGGTCGATCAACCAAGGAGGGCATTACAAATCGACCCCCAATGGGAAGTGTAACACCTCTAAAGGGTCCAAATAGGAATCTAATAGGGATATAAGCATGTTGCGTAGACGTCTATGTGCCTCACGGGCATCCTCGACAGAAACACCTCCACCAACACTCAAGACAAGTGCCAAGTGTGATGCAAGCAGTGGGATTAGGTGGAAGTAAGCCTCTGAACTTGGTTTCATAAAGTGGATAAAGGAAAAAATGTGATTTACACATGGGGTGCAAATTTTCTCTTATACATTTTCCCCCCACTTTAGCGAGCACTAACACTGATGACTACTTTGTAAAGTAGATAAAGAAATATTAAGGTTAGAAATGTATACTTGAACCATCGAGGAAGTAGATAATACATTAGACAACAAGAACCTACAACAAATAGTAGTGTTAGAGCATAAAAGGCTAAAGGATTCGAGTTAGCAAAATAAAAAGACCTCAGTGTAGAAGGTTGTATCAATACTATGCGTCATCCCCAAATAATGACACAGAAGGATTTTAAGATGAAGAGAGTAAGAGCATATACTTACAATGAAGAAGGTATATATCTTCAATCCGATATATAAAAGAGAGAGGAGAAGGATAGGAATGAACAAAGTGCATGGTGAAAGAAAAACCCGCACAACAAAGAAGGTGATAAAAGAAAACCTTGCTCAAGGAGAAAAACCTGTATTACCTAGTAAGCACATGGTGAAAACAAAACCCACTCAAGAGTACAACCTACACCACAAAAGAGGTTATAAAAGAAAACCCTACTCTAGGAGGAAACTCGTATCATCGAAAAGCACCTCACAAGCCCGCAGACCTCCAAGGAGACATACCCCAAGATCTATCACATGGAGGAAGTTGAGAAAGCACCTTACAGACCTGCAAACCTGGAAGGAAGGTGTCCTTGAAGAACTCTCAAATGAAGGAAACCCCAAGAAGTACACTCTATAGAGTTAGGAAGTGGTGACACATCTACTCGTACATAGAACATGTCAAAAGTGGTGGGACGTTTGCTTGTAGATAGCACGTGTCAAAAAGTGGTGACACGTCTACCTATAGATAGCATGTGTCTAAAAGTGGTCAGTCACGTAGACTATAAAAATTTCAAAGGGGTCCCTCAAGAACCTCACATGAAAAAAGAGGGGTCCACTCAAGGGATGCGCTATTTGAAAGGCGAGGTCTAGTCAGACTATCCCCAAGCTAGACACAAAAGTTGTGAAATAGATCTAGTCAGGCTGTCCCCAAGCTAGATGCCAATGAATTTGTTTGAGAGAAAAGCTTTCAAAGAGGTCCCTCAGGAATCCTTCAAAAGAGAAAAGGGGTCCACTCAAGGGATGCTTCAATTTCAATACAACAAAGAAAGGGGTCCTTAAGAAGGACACACATCTCTGAAACAAGTTATTGTTTCCCCCAATGTACAGGGGAGGAGAATCATGCAAAATATCTAGAATAGGATAGAGGTAAACCTCGATATCACTTATTATGTAAAGTAATGATAGGTGTGTCAATCAAATAGGATTATCTTCTTTATAGACATTTACCTCAAGAGTGTCCTTGGTAGTAGGTACTGCTAGAGTAAACATCAACAGACTAGAAGACACTGAAGGAATAAGAGTAGACATGACCGAAGCTTGACCAACAACTACCATTTCATATAAGTGCATAGCACCAGGGTCAGCTTTGACTGTGACCTCTCAATTGTTAACAATTACCTTAATACATTTATGCAAGGTAGATGGAACTACACCCATAACATGAATCCGCGGTCTACCAAGAAGAAGGTTACATAGTAACTTTTCATCCACAACATGTATAAGGGTAGGTAGAGTAACGGGTCCCAACCTCAAAGGCAAGACTATCATGCCTAGGGATTGTTGATCAACATTATTGAACCCACGAAGGATGACAAAAGAAGTATTAAGAGAAGATGATTCAATATTAATCTTGCACAATAGATCAATACTGCATACATTGAGTGTTACACCAACATCAACAAGAGTACATCTAATGCCAATCATATTAATGTTGACTATAATCATTAGAGGGTCTGCTTGCTTTTTTACTTTCGAAGGTGGGAACTCCTATAGATAGAACATAATATTTGGTGAACCCACACAAATATACCCCATCAATGCATTAACATCTTCTGGCCTAGCAGAAGAAGGAAAGAGGATATTTTGTAAGGCTTCTTGAAGCATACCTTGATAAACCAGAGTAGATTGAAGCAAGTCCCATGGTGAGATCTTATCCAGAGTAACTTGGCATTGCTTGACAAGATTGTAATCACTAGGCGCTTTGGCTATAGGTTTAGGTGCTTGAGGAAGGCTTGGTTGTTTATTTATTCTATTCTCATAAGTATGGGCTACCGCTCTATATGAGGGAGCCATAGGAATAGTAGGAGAGTTACTATTAAATGGAACAACATCAATAGAACAAACCCTTTTAGGGGAAGGAGTAGCTGGAGTCACATAAATAACTGGTCTCTTAGGCCTTTAAGGGGTAGCGGAAACATAGATCACATTTACTAAATCATCATAGCTAGTAGAACAATTACTTAAACACATATTCTCAACATCAATCCAAATAGGATCAAATGTGGAATAGTAATTTGAAGGAACGTTCTCAAAATTGATTTAGGGAGAATCAGATGTGGAAGGAGGCTCATCATTCGCTAATCCAACATCTCTAGGAGAGAGTGCATCAAAACAAAGATAAGCCTCATCATTCACAAATGCAACGTCCCTATAAGGGAGTGCATTGAAATGAAGGGGAGATTCATCATTCACAAATGCATCATGTCTAGAAGAGAGTGCATTGGAATGAAAAGTAGGTAAAGTAACATTAAGAAAGGTATCAATGATTTCCTCTTCTTGCAACAAGATATCCTTCGAAGTAGGAGAAATCTCATGAGAAGGATCAAAGAAACCAAGTGACATGGGTAGAGCCAAGTCACCATCACATGCATTAAATGGAATATCATTAACATTTTGGATAATATTAGACACAAAACTAATAAAAGAAAATATTAAATCCATTAAAACTTTTTCGAAGAACAATGTTCTTCACGTCGGGTTCACCAAAATGTGATATAGGGAGATTCACTACTCATGAGTTCTCTTCACTCAGAGTTCCTCACAGGGTGAACTAGCCTATATTACCTCAATAGAACAATGGTGAGAGTTCTAGAATCTGAAAGAATAGGTCATAGAGGTTCTTAGGACAAACTGACAAGCTCTCGACCAAAGGACGTCAGTGTAGAGATTAGACGACAACACAATGCACTAGCATCTCAGAGGAATGCTAGGGTCTTGTATATACTAGAGATCGTATTTATCACAGAAAATGCCTAAATGACTCCTAGCAAATGAATTACTAAAAACTGATAAAATGTAGGAAAAGGACAGAATATGATAAAGTGATGGAAATGAAATAGAGTGAATAAAAACTAATCAAGATAAGAAGAAGAAAGGAAAGAATACTTACAACTCTATAGATGATGAAGCTTCCACCAAATGAATTTCTTCAAAACCTACACACAAGAGGAAGAGAGAAATTGTTGGGGTTGTAAAGGAGCCTACCTCAGTCAAACCCCATTTTGGTGTTCCCACCTCCACAGATAGCTAGATAGATAGAGAAGTAGAAATGAAGTAAAGAGGACTAAATCAGTATATGACAATGTTATGTTACTTAACCAAGTAACAGAGGATAGGAGTGAAAGCTTACCAAGAGTGCTCAAGGCTACATGGGGGAGGAAAGAGAGGAACTCAAGCGTCTACCGCAATAGTGTTTTTTCCACACTTTCTCTACTAAAGTGGTGGAGTGTTGATGTTGCTGCTATGAAGTGTAAAGTTTTTGGAGAGAGATTGTGAAGCTTGTGTATGAAGTCCAAAAGTGGTCAAGATCTTCCAACCTCCAAATACAAGTTCCAAGACTAAATATGAAGGAATGAGAAAGAAAACAACCATATTCAAGTCGGTCAGTTGAGGAGGGCATTACAAATCGACAGAAATGCCTCCACCTACGCTCAAGACAGGTGCCAAGTGTGATGCAAGTAGAGGGCTTAGGTGGAATTAATCCTCTGAACTTAGTTTTCTAAAGTGGATAAAGGAAAAAAGGGGATTTTCACATGGGGTGAAAATTCACTCTTATATACCTTATTATCCTTCAAACTCTTATTGATCATTCGTACAAAGTAAACATATCAGAAAATCAACATAGCAACACCATACATAAGATGATACTAGATTTACATGGAAATACCTAATCAGGGAAAAACCATGGTGAGGATTAGCTCACCTATACATGAATAGCAAAATCAAGTATAATAGGCTCACTACTAGAATGACTCACTATCTAGAAGAAAAGAATGAATCACTACCAAGGGCTTACTACCCAAAGGACTCACTATATAGAATAAATAAGAATAGAAGAATACTACTATAAGGAGGTTCACTACCTCAAAGCAATAGGAAGATACAACACAAAAACTCTATACCATTCACAACCTTTGGCTCACTGCCTCCAACAACTTCAAGTGTAGAAACCTTCTTCTCACTACATCTAATAACCTTATACATTTAATCTCACACTTAGGTCACCACATTTTATCACATTCACATCTCAATCTACATATATTCAACATATCCAAAAATTCACCTTGCTTATATACCATACATGACATCAAAATCTTAGTTAGGTCATCCTTAGTGAAACTTATCCACCTCAAACATGTAACCAACAAATAGGTTGGCACCAAACACTTCTATATTGTAAAGAAGTGAAGGTAGAACACAAAAAGGTTTAACCATGAACCAAATCTAAATTGGCATACTTCATTATGCTTCCCCAAACAACAAAACACCTCCACAAATAGCACTAGCACACCAGGTTGACCAAACCTGCACTAATACTACAAAATGATGACATGCACACTTACCTAGGTCTAGAAACACCATAAATACCACATACCAATACTCCAAAACCTTTAATAATATTTCAACACCATCATAATATCCAACACTATTGATATAACCACCTAAAACTAAAGAACATTATCATTCTATGCAACTAGACACACTTCCACAAAACACAACTCACTGACCAACCATTTAGAACAACTAAGAACAAAATACTGTAGGGAAAGGTAGATATAGGAAATATAATAATGTTTCAAAATCTACAAGACAAGAAAGATCAACATAGAAATTTCATTTCTCTCAGGGAACCTTCTGCACAGGAAACACTCTATCAAAGACAACTTCCACTATCACACAATCCAAAAATTGAAACTCTAGATATAGCACATTTGAACACCTTGGATCATCACATCCACACCGCACATGAACATATTCAACCATGAATAAATGCAAATAAAAACACTTAACACACCTCTATCACCCTATATACTAGAGGTTCATCTCAATCAACAACACTAATGAAACATAATATAACAATCAAAAACTTCAATAATCTCCATACTAGGGGTTGAAATCAATGGAAACACTAATGAAAACACCAACAATCTCCAATGATCTCTCCCTTTTCATTGATGACAACATATACTCTAAAAACCCATCAACAATAAAATCAACTCCACAACTCCAATTCTTAAGCAGTTGACCCCCTTACTAGGGCATCTCTTAGACCTTATTCTTCCTCCCTTTACCTCTATCTCTCAAACATCTTAAATCTTATCTCCTTGGTTTTTTCAAAAAACACTCTCTCCCCATTTCTTCAAGAGATTTCAAACTACATTCTTTCCACCTTTGACATCAATGGCAAAGCACAACAATCTCTCCCTTTGAAATCACTTGTAAACTTTACTTTAGGCAACACTAGTAGGATACTTTTTCTCTACTTCATTCTCTATACTACTTTCTCTCCACTACTTTCTATTTTTTGATCTCCTTCCTAGGGGCACGAGACATGCTCCCCCTGATTGCATCAATGAGCAAAACCACTACCTAGTCTCCCTAAGAGGTATCCTTCATCAATTAAGGATCAAAAATGTATCTTGAATTGCTCCCTTGGATAGATGCCCACTCTCATGCATCTAGTTGAAAGAATGAGGGGAAATAAACCCTAGCTTCTACCAAAGATAATCAAATGCATATTTAGGAAGAGCCTTTATTAAGATTTCCACAACTTGATCCATTGTAGGAACATACTCTAACTTAACTTCATTCTCTACAAATTTCTCTTAAAAATTCATATCATATAGAGATATTCATTGTTCTTGAATGCATTACCATTTTTTTTGTAATGTTGGGTATGTGTAGGGTCATGAGGGTCAACAATATGATGGGTATATGTAGGGTATGTGGCTGATGACTTTTTTTAACACAAAATTGATGAAATGAAAAGGATTTTTAAAGGAAATTTTGAGCTTTCCACCAATATAAATTATGTTTTACTTTGAATTTAATAAATAATTATTATTCATTTTCTATTTGAATTATGACTAAAGTCTTGATTGATAGGTTGATTGAAAAAATCTATATCTTTCAAATAGTATCATATCTTTTGAATCTAAAACATGCATCACATTCTATGCTTTGCATACTATAGGAAAAAAAAAATTCATGAACTTTTGACCAAGTTAAGGTGGTCAGACATACAATTTTTTATATTTTTTAAAAGGGCGGGTGCATGAAGTTGGGTACCAATTTTCTAGCCACTTATGATTTTTTTTTAAAAAGCGCGATCATGTTATAACGCGTACACGTTATTTCACATTAAAAAGAAGAAGAAAAAAGTGAAATTAATTGCCTTGGAATACCAACCTAAAGGCTTGGAGGGCATTCCCAACAAGGCCAGAGACATGTTTTTGCAAATTCTACAATTATTCACATAATCGGGTCCATGCTCACCATCAAGATTGCATCTAGTTCAATATTGACAAAATCAAAAACACGGGTAATGTTAGGTTCTCTCTTAGCTAACGATGTAGTTTTTTTCACTTTTTGACAATGTTAAGCATTTCATCCATAATTTATTTTGTTCCTATGTCTGTCTTTTGCCAAAAAGCAATGTTTAGTGTTTTTTTTGTTATAAATTAACCGTTCATCAAAATTTCAAATAAATTACATTTTTAGAAACTAGACCCCATTCTACAAATTTAAAAAAAAAAAATCAATTATTTTCAAAAATTTGTAGTTGGAGCATAGCCAAAATTCTGCTTTTCAGGAAGTACCCACTTAGAAAATTAGTAAAAAATCAAATATTCATTAAAAAATTATCAAAAACATTTTGCACCAACTAGATGCTATTAGCTAACTTTTGACCATAGCGATTTTAAAAATACTACAAAAAAGTTCACCATGCTCAGGTTGTACAAGAGTTGCTATGTTATGTTTTTCTGACAAAAACAACACCAATTTCTGTACATCCCTCTTTTGAACCCCTTAATCTCAACCATTTTCAAAATAAATTAGTATTTTAGAAAGTAGACTCGGAGTACTTTGATCCTTGTTTTGTTCCATTTCCAAATTTTGAGTGTAACTATCCTTAGTTTCACGTTCAAGGTCAACATTTCCTAATTTCAGAAAAAAATTGGCCACTTAAGCCCCCTTTTTGGGAACCATCTTGGTGCACTTACCCAAAAGTTGTAATAAAAATTTCATAATTAATTATTTACCTAGAAAAAATTACAAAAAAATATGCATCACATCCGGACATGAGTGCTCTACTTATATCTCAAATATTATAAAAAAATATTATCATTTTACTATGGTTAGGGTTGTAAGACAGACACCTACTTCTTACTTTTTCCCTGAAATTTAAGTACTACTACATTGAAATTTCAAATTTTCACCAAATAGATTTTTTTAAAACAAAATCTAGTATTTTAGAAACTACATTCAATTTTCTATAGATTCTATTCTTACACATTTTTGAAATAATATAGATAATGTATTTAAATTTTTACGTCAAGTTGCCTAACTCTAATTTTTTTGAATTTTTTGCCACTTAGGGGCCTATTTTTTCCATGATGATCATGCACATACCTTGTTGATAGCACTTGTATTATCATGTAAGATAAATTTACTTGTGTAGAGAAGGGGGATTTTCTACTTGTTTAATAGAAAAAGGTAGGTTTTACCACCATGAATGAACAAGATGATAAACCACTAGATCTTTTTCTTATTAAAATGCTCAATTATGAGGGACAAAACATGCAAATGACAATAAAAAACAAGCCCTAATTGTTATAGAAATGAAAAGGGGAGTTTTGAGAGCCTGAAATGATGTGTAGATTACTAGAAAAGTGTTGTTTCAGGCCTATTGAGGACTCATTCGCCTTTAGTGGTGAATGGGTCCCTATTAGGGCTTCTAAAAAGTGCCTTCTTGGTTTTGTTCCTCTTAGTCTGTAATTCCAGATTCCATGTTTTCACACCTTTAGTCCTTCTAGGGACTCATTTTCCTTTAGTGGCGAATGGGTCCTTTTAGGGTTTAAAAAAATTGATTTTTGGGTCCTATACTTCAATGTCTACACTCTTGAAATCATGGTTATCAAGCTTTGGAAACATGTAGTTAATTATATAGAGCTCTTTCCATGATCTTACACTTTGAATGACAACTTTATAAACTTTGTAACTTTGACAACTTTGCTCCAAGTCTTGCTCCAGTGGATCTTCAACTTGTAAATCTACAATCACACACTCAAGGGAAATAAAAATTGTTGATTTGTTAGTGAATGGGGGTTTACCTCAGTCAAACCCCTTATAGGTAATTAGACCAAATGATGAAATCAATGAAATGAAGCATGAAAGTACAATAATGTAATTGATATCACCATGGATTTTGTCTTTTGTATCAAATAAACAAACTAACATGAAGTGGCCATGATGAATGTAGATATTGGATGTAGGATGATACTTGTAGATTGATCCTCAATGAAACATTCACTTCTTAGTTCAACAACTTGAATGCATTAAACCCTTGACATGATTATTAGACCTTGAATTGATACAATAAACACTTGAAATCTACTTTGAAATGCCTTATGAATGCTCTTGAAATTCTCTATAATGCTTGATCACTTGAATTATTGAGTGCTTGAAAGTCTTAGGATTCAAAACTATGTGAATTAACCCCTAATTTATACTAAATTAGGAGATTAACCCTAAAATTCAAAGAACTAAGGCTGATACCAGATCTGGAAAGAAAGATAATTAAATTCCTACTAGAATTAAATTCAAAAGTTAGGATCTCATTAAGGGAGTGAACCATCAATTTTGTGGTGTGTTCTATGTGATTCTCTTGCACTCTTAGGATGTTTCACCTAAAAGGAGAGAGATAGAGCCCTAAAATTGAGGTGGTTCACTAAAACTAAGGAATGTATGATGTAATTATGACTAAATGAAATAATCTAAATGTAGTTGATTGATAAAATTGATTGATTATTAATGCAAAACTAATGAAATAAGCAATATTTGAAAACACAATGACATTTGCAAAAAGCTTAGAAAGATGACCAAAAATGCAAATGAAACTAAACGGAAAGCTATAATTCATAATGTGTGCTCCTGAGATCTTGATGAAGATTGGAAATGACTTCTAGAATATTGTTGATCTTTATTTTTAGGCCTGGTGGGACTCATTCACCATTCTGGGTGAATTAGTCCTAGTTCAAGAAAATTGAACCAAAGCGTGTTTCAGACAAATGGGTATCCAAAATTGTAGAAAACCCTATTTAGGCTTGTTAGTGGGACTCATTCACCATCCATGGTGAATCAGTCCACTTTTTAATTTCTGAAAATCCAAAAGTGGAAACTATAGTCTTTGGTATGCACTTCGGTTCTTGACACGTGTCCACCTCTGAAAGTCTGACTTTCAAACTTGGAATTGACTTTTTTTTTTTCCTTGGTCAATAGGAAGGTTTCTTTAACAACTTTAGAACTTGATCTTCAATTATTTCCACATCTTCAAGATGCCTAAATCTATAAACACAGAAGACAAGAGAGAGAAATGTTGAATGTTAGGGCATGGGGGTTTTCCTTGGTCAAATCCCTTTTCAGAATTTAAACCAAAATAGAGAAAGACTATAGTGAAGCATGAAATAATGGAGTTATTACTTTTCCATAAAAATTGATCCTAAATTTCTACAACAAAACATGAAGAATTTACCCTTGAATATCTTAGGAAGCTATCCTGATGACTTGCAATGATGAAACCCAAATCTGATTGACTTGATAGAGAATATAGATGATAAATGAATGATAAGAGATGTGTGAATGAGTTAAGAGATGTAAATTAGGGTTTAGAGAATTTATTTTATAGGAAATTCACCTTATTTTCCCATAAATTGGATCCCCAAGGCCGACATGAAAAATTAAACTTAAAACCTAATTTTTCTTACTCAAAATTCAAAAATGGCCCAAATGGGACTCATTCGCCACCTTGGGTAAATCAAACCCATCTGGAAGGGACTCATTCACCACAGATAGAAAATTAGTCCTAGAGGGGCCCATTTGCCATCTAGGATGCTAGGAAGTAAGGAAATAAGGTTTATATGATGACTATCTCAGTTATTTCATCAAATTAAGCCCTAGGATGCACAATAGAGGTAATAGGGGTCTATTAATGATGACGTAATGGTAAATTGGGGATTGAGAAACATAATTCAATGTGAAAGTGTGATTAAATACACTTTACAACACTAAAATGAGGTCCACTTAGCCTAGAAAGGCACATGAACCAATGTGAATGTGTAAAACACATTACAACACTAGGTTAAAGTTAAGATTAGTTTACAAGCCTTCTAGATTAGTGTAATAATGCTATTAAATACATTTTATAATGTTGAATTAAGGGAAGATGGGTTCATTAAGTATAGAGAGGCATGGAATTATTTTACAACACTTTACAACACCTTTACAAGACATTGTTAGATGCATTTTATTCAATTTGCAATGGTCCAAGACCTAGTGTGGATGTATAAAACACCACACAACACCAAATCAAGGCCTCATTAAGACCAATTTATCATCAATTATTCCCCAAATCAAGCAAGTTTCCTTTTTTCTATTGTACAAGAAGAACCCATTTTCCACCAAAGGCGAATGGATCTTGGATAAGTTTCCAAGACCAAGCTTCGAGGAGCTGAAAGAATGCCAAAAAATCCATTCTAGATCAACTGAAAAAGTGGGGTCCTGTAAAGGGAGGACCCATTCACTGCTAAGGGTGGATCCTAGCTCAACTTACCATGACCAAATTTTTCCCAATGAAATAATTTGATATTTAATTTATGATTATTGAGAAAGATCCTTGGGAGGTATCAAAATTAAGGCTTAAATAGGGGGTTAATAACTCTAATGAACTACAATGAATTAGGACCACCTAGATAAATGTGAAAGTCCTTGAAACACTTTACACCACTTAAACAAAGTACACATTATTCATATTTTAATTTAGAAAGGGGCCTATTATGCTTAATTAAGCAAATAAGTCCTAGAAAAGCATGAAAGTGTGTTATAACACTTTAGAACACCCTTGCAAAGGACCAATTAAGGCATAATTTAGTTAAATAAAGGTTGTAGAATAATGTGAATCTATACAACACATTACAACACCAATCCAAGACACCATTAATCCATCTTTAAGGCCAATTATTTGAAAAAGCAAGGAAAAGGCTACTCTTTCCATTACTACACTACTCATGAGTCTCTTTATTCTCAAGAGATTGCCAAGGGGTGAATTTCCCTAAAATACTTCAAAGATCAAAGCGTGAGTTTCAGAATCAGAAAGAACAAGCCACAATGGTTTTCTAGACAAAGTAGCAAGTTTTCGGCCAAAGGACATCAACCCAACAAATGGACAACAACATTGTGCATTTGAGTCCCAAAGGTGCATTGGCATCTTATATGGACCAAAAACTAATTTTATCATAGAAAATAGCAAAGTGTCTACTTCTACCTTGACTACTAGGAATGCTTGGAATATAAATGATAAAGATAAAGGGAAGAAATAAATTTCTTCCAATCACCCAAGTAATGAAGCCTCCTACAAGGAAATATCTTTAATACCTACATACATAAGATCTGGAAAATTTTTTGGGGTTGTATAGGGATTTGCCTTAGTCAAAGTCCCATTTTGGTGTCCTCGCCTCCATAGACAACCAAAAAGATAGATAGAGATAATAGGAATGAAATGAATGTAAGAGTGATAAAAGCAATCCCCGCGCAAGGAGGAGAACTCGTATCACTAGGATGTGATAAATTCCAAGATGTTCATAAGTGCAATTTAAGAGAGATATCAACTTCAAGGCTTAAAGAAGCATAAGAGAGCAAGGGTGAAAGAGAGGGCTATGAGATCCTAGAGAGCTACAAAGAGCGTTGTAGGATCTTAAGAGTGCTTGAAGCTACTATAACAAGTGAGAGGTTTGTGCAAGCAAGAGAGTAAAGAGGAAAAAAAGAGTGTATCCAAGAGAGAAAGATATAGAGAGATAAATGAATTGAAAGGATAACATTTAAAGAGAGGAGTGGAAGGAAAATAAGCATCTTGAGCCATTACAAGGCATCTCGGGCAATTACCACTAAAAAAATTAAGTGATAGGTGGGAAACATGCTCAAAAATGGTCATTTGAACATAAAAATGTCACAAGATGCTACCACAATGCACAAATGTTTGCACGACATGCTAATGTTTGAAAAAATCATGCTACAAAATGACAAGAATGGGAAAGGGTATGTACAGGATCATCATGGAAAAAATAGGCCCTTAAGTGGAGAAAAATTCAGAAAAATTAGAGTTAGGAAATTTGACATAAAAATTTGAAGAGGTTATCTATATCATTTCAAAAATATGTAAGAATAGAATCTGTAGCAAATTGAATGTAGTTTCTAAACTACTAGGTTTATTTTATTTTTTTTAATCTATATGGTGAAAATTTTAAATTTCAATGGAGTAGTACTTAACTTTCAAGGAAAAAATAAGAAGTAGGTGTCTATTTGACCACCCTAACCACAATAGAATTATAATATTTTTTTATAATATTTTATATATAAGTAGAGGACTCATGTCCCAATATGATGCATATTTTTTTGTAATTTTTTCCAAGTAAATAATTAATTATGAATTTTTTTATTACAACTTTTAAAAAATATAAAACTAGTATGTTTGACCACCTTAACTTGGTCAAAACTTCATGAAATTCAATTATTTTTTTAATCCTATAGTATGTGAAGCACAAAATGTGACATATGTTTTGGATTTAAAAAATGTGATACAATTTGCAAGATTTTTTTTTCATTCAACCTATCAATCAGGACTTTAGTCATAATTCAAATAGAAAATGAATAATTATTATTTATTAAATTCAAAGTAAAGCATAATTTATGTTGGTGGAAAGTTGAGAATCTCCTTTAAAAACCCTTTTTGTTTCATCAAATTTTGGTAAGAAAAAAATCGTTAGCCACATACCCTACACATACCCAAAATATCACCACTTTTTGGACCATCATGATCCTACACATACCTGAAAAGCACTAGGTTTGATGCAAAGTTGATCTACTAAGGTAGCTGCTAAAAAGGGGTTTGGAGCATTTTTGTGAGGGGGAAAATGCTAATGTAGGGGCTAAAATGAGCCTACACAACTGCTAGGTCAGTGGACACTAAAGTGGATGCAATAATGTATGTGAAATTGCAAGGGGTACAATTTTATGACATTACATTTTGTCCCCACTTTAGCAGGCATATGAATCTACACTAATATTCATTCTAATGGAAATCTACTAAACATAAATAACATCATGATTCCCAAAAGGATACTATAGAGGAAGAAGAAAAATATTTGAACCACATTAGTGTGCCTCTAGGATAAAGACCTACAAAATAAACACATTAGACAAGGATGAACTGCACAAAACAATGTTACAACATAAGAAAAACACTACATCACAAGGTTAGAACATATAAAACACACACACAAGCACATAAAAAACTAATGGATTTGAGCGAGCAAAGTGAAGAGACATCCATGTAAAAGGTGTTCTCAATACTATGCATTGTCCCCAAATTAAGAAATGACACATAGAAGAATTCTTAAATAGAGAGAAGAATGTAAGGATTGATCACTTCAAGAGAAGAATTCACCCAAAATTCAAGGAAGCAACCAATATTGAAGAGAGAAAGAGTATATACTCAAGATGAAGAAGATGTAGATTGTCAATCTAGTATATGCAATTGAGAAGAAAATAGAGAAGAGAATTTAAAAGAGAAATGAATAAGCTAGAAAGGAATGAAAACTCCAAGAGAGATGGATCCATAGGCCCTCAAACCCAAGGAGAGTTCAAAAAATGCACCATAGATCCATAGACCTATGGAAGGTAAACAAAATGCTCTATAGGTACTCTCTCCTATAGAGTTGAACAAATTGCATTGGAGGCCTACAGACCAACGGTGAATAGATCCCGTGCGATGAAAGTTCTTTACAAGTCCTCAGACTTGCAAATAAGGTTCCCTAGGTACTCTCTCCTAAGGGAAGCTTGATGTAGGGGGGACTTTGTAGAGTCAGACTGGAAAGTGGCTTCACAGGTGCACTTGTAAAGAAAAATGTTAATCCATAGATAAAAGATGTTAGAAGACAAAAATCCATGCAAGAAAGCAAGCATAAAGTCACACAGATAGTCCATAATTTGAAATATTTCAAAGTGGTCCCTTAGGAACCCTTGAAAAGAAAAGGGGTCTACCCAAGGGATGCACTATTTGAAAAGTGAGGTCTATTCAGGTTACCCCAAAGCTAGACACCATAGAATTCATTTGCTAGAAAAGCTTTCAAAGGGGTCCCTTGAGAACCCATTCAAAAGAAAAGGTTTCCATGCAATGGAAACTTCATTTGAAATACATGGAGAAGAGAGGGGGTCCTTAAGAAGGAAACATAGCTTCAGAATGAGTTATCACCATCCCCAATGTATAGGGGAGGAGAACCATACAAGATACTATAGAAGGGAGGTGTGAGAACCTCATAAGAAAATGCTTATAATGGAAAGGATAGAGGTAGACCTCAATACAAATAGTTGTGTGAAGAAAAGGTAGACACATCAATCAAACAGGAGTTTGATTGCACCAAAATCACAAACTTGCTATATTTTTTCCTCCAAGACCCTACATTCACTAGTGGAATGGCCAGGCACTCAATGGTATACACAGAAAAAATGTTTTTCTTTATCATGCTTATGAAATTTCTTACGTGTAGGAGAAGGAAGAGTAATTAAGTGGGCTTTTAGAAGCCTCAACAAAATATTCTCTTGCTTAGATAAAGAATGAGGAGTAGGAAGCAACCCTTTCTTTTGTGGAGGAAAGTTTTACTACTCACAAGAAGAAGACTTGAAGATAGCAGATAATGGAAGATGAACCAATCCATGAGAACAAGGTTGAGAAGAAATCATGTCCACATTCAACTATAGTTTTTTGTTTAGATTGTTGATTTGAGAAACCAAGCCACAAATTACACGTACAAGGTATGAATTTTATAGGGATCTAAATTCCTTGTTCATTACTCCCACAACCTTTACCCCATAGCCATATTTAGAGACAAGCTTAAAGCCAAGGCCATAATGTATCTGAAAATCTTAAGGAGGAGGATCTTTATAGAGAGAATTTTTCCAACAATGGGGATTATAATCCTCTACGGGATCACCATCAACATTCTTGACAAGAATTCCAACATTAGCCTCTTTAATAGAAGTGTGATCATCTTCCTTAGAAGGAGGATCAACATTAAGAATGTTCTAATTATTGCTCACATTATCCCAAAATATAGAAGAATAATCATCTTTGATGGTGGGTTTGGATGATGTTATTGGAAGGGTTAAGTTGATCAAGTTGACTTTACATTCCCCAATGAAGGACTTTGTAAAGTATAAAGAACCCCAATCATCAACAATACATGCATTCTCTTGAGAAGAGGTAGACTTCATATTTCTTGCTTGAGAAGGATTTTCTTCAGGGACATTTGTCTCAAGAGTATCTTGTGTAATAGGTACTGCAAGAGTAGACATCGATGCATGAGAAGACTTTGAAGGGATAGGAGTAGGCACAACTGAGGCCTGACCAATAGTAGCCATCTCACATAGGTGCATAACATCAGGGTTAGCCTTGATTGTGACTACTCAATTATTACAAATGAACTTAATAGTTTTATGCAAGGTAGATGGGACTGCACTCATAGCATGAATGCATGGTCTACCAAGAAGAAGGTTATATATGATAATTTTTTTGACATAACATATACAAGGGTAGATACTGTAACGGGTCACAACCTCAAGGGCAATACTATTGAGCCTAGCGCTTGTCGACTGACATTATCGAACCCACAAGTGATAACATAAGAAGCATTAACAAAAGATGAATCAATATTAATCTTAGGTAATAGATCAATGCTACATACATTGAGCACTGAACCAACAGCAATGAGAGTACGTCTAATGCTAATAGTATTAATATTATCTATAATCATTAAAGGATCTTCCTATTTCTACACATCCACAGGTAGAAGTTCTTGTGGATAGAACTTGATATAAGGAAAAACCACATGAATACAAGCCATCAATGCATTAACATCAATTGGCCTAGCAGAGGCAAGCAAGAGGATCTTCTGCAAGGCTTCCAAAAGAATAGCTTGGTAAAGCAAGTCCCACAGTGAGATCTTGGTCAGAGTAACTCAAAGTTTCTCAACAAGATCATAATCATTGGGTTCTTTAGTTATAGGTTTAGGAGATTGAAGAAGGATCGTTGTTTATTCATTCTATTCTCATAAGTATGGGATACCACTCTGTAAGAGGGATCCATAGAAATATCAAGAGAATCGCTATCAAATGGGACACCATCAATAGAATAAATCCTTTTAAGAGAAGGACTATCTGGACTCAGATAAATGACTAGTCTCTTAGGCCTTTTAGGGGTAGCAAAGACATAGATTACATTTACAAAATCATCACAACAAGTGGAGTAATTATTTGAAGGAATATTCTCAAAATCGATCCAGGGAGGATCAAATGTGGAAGGACATTCATCATTCACTTTAATGCATCATCTCTAGCAAAGAGTTCATAAAAACAAAGATGATATTCATCATTCACCAATGCAACATTTCTAGAAGAGAGTGCTTTGGAATGAAGAGAAAGTAGAGTAATGTTAAGAAAGGTATCAATGATTTCATCTTCTTGCAACAATATATCCTTCCAAGCGAGAGGAATCTCATGAGAAGGATCAAAGATACAAAGTGACATGGGAAAAGCCAAGTCACTATCACATGCATGAAATAAAACATCATTAACATTTTGAATATAATTAGATACTAAAATCATAAAAGAAGATATTAAATTCATTTTGAAAATAGTATGCTAAATATAATAAAAATGAATAAAAAATTTAGCTGATCTAGAGTAGTCTAGGGGTGACAGTACTGAGAAAGACGAAAAATCCATATTTTTGGATTTTTTCAGTATTCTCTAGGTTTTAGTAATTTGCATTTTTGAAGGTCTTCGGAGCAAAATTTGGGGTTGATACTTGCATTGGTACCTAAAATTCAGCTGGTGAAGGAACTTTATTTTGGGGATTGAATTAGTCCTCTTCAATACTATTCCAACATTGTAAATGCTTATGAATTCTGAGCACCAAGTAAAAAGTTATGACCCTACCAAGTTGGGGTAATGGTGCAAGAGCACCTTCTAGATTTGATGCCTCCATGAGGCATTATTGAGTTCTTGGATTAAGTTAGGATTTTTTTTGTTTTAATAAGGTCCAATGGACCATTTCAAATATGTTTTGAGTTCTAGTTTGATCATGGGCTCCTAGTTTATCTTTTTGGTGTCAAATTGTCACATTTTGTCATATTTGCAAAAAGTTGCGAAAAAAAAATGTAAAAGAATATGAAGGGTAAATTTCATATGAGAGGCATATATTTCAGGTTTTAAGGTCATATTATGCCATATTAAATGTAATTTGAGTCCTAGGAGGGTTAATGTGTCAAAATGTTCAAATCTTGCAAAATTGCTAAAGTGCAAAAATGGCAAAAAGGAAAAATATGGATGTTTAAGAGTCAAGTAGGTGAAAAGTTATTTTTGGTCAATTGGTTGGAGTTAGTTGAGGTTGGGAAAGTAATAAATAGCCTCAATTCATCATTTTAAGGTGTGGTGGAAGATGAATTTGAAGATTGAAATGAAGAATTCCTTATTTTCTTTATTTTCCATGCCTTTTTTCTTGTTTTGATGCTTTGTACAAATGACTTGGCCCTAATCATGGTCTGAGACTAATGGAAGGTGTTAGTGGGTTGAGTATTCTTTAATTTTCAACAATTTTCATTCATTTTCATTGAGTAATGTAAGAGATATTGTAGTTTTTTGTGAAAGATGCTT